>FLSR01004875.1:1246452-1260769 GCA_900092035.1 Leuciscus waleckii | reverse complement strand
TTCACAAAAAATTACAGTTTTATATCTTTATGTTTGAAGCCTGAAATGTGGCAAAAGGTCGAAAAGTTCAAGGGGGCCGAATACTTTCGCAAGGCACTGTATATATATATATATATATATATATATATATATATATATATATATATGAGTATAAGTCATAATAGTATGAGAATAATAGTAAAAGTATATGAAACATATAATAGCACAATGTCAAGTCTTATAAACTGTACAGAGTACAGATATTTATGGAGAATATGAGACATTTATTATTTTGATCGATGGGAGATCAAACTGAATGAAACTCATGGTGTTTCTGAGCTGAGACTTCAGATTCAGAGTGCAGTTCTGCTATATAATCCATCACCACATGGTGGCGCTGTTACACAAACTGAGAAACACATGACTCAAACAGAGAGCAGGGAGAATAACACACCATATCAGATACAGTTCAATCCTCTACCTGATCACAAAATAACTTTCTTTTTAAAGATACAGACAATTACAGCTTAGTAACTTTCTTTTTAAAGATACAGACAATTACAGCTTAGAAAAAAAAAAAAGATATAGTATTCTTTTTGGGTGTTTAGTGGCATAAAAACGACTCAAACATCTTTGAAACATTAGCAGTCATTACTAGTGTCAGTTATATTCATAACTTCAGTCAGATACAGTTATCTTTTGAGCTGTTATTTTAGTGTTATTGATTTCCCATTTTAATTTTAATTAAAGTTTTTTTTTGTCTTTTATATAAATATGTCCACATAGTTGTTATTAATTAAATTTATATTTCAGTTATTTTAGTACAGGCTTACACTCTCATCCAGTGTGTTTTCAGCTGACTGAGAGTCTGCGAACACATCTGGGTGGTTTCCTGTGCTGTGCATGCTGGGAAACGATACCTCTTCCAGCTGGCTGATGCCGTCCTCCACACAGCAGATGGAGGCGAGGGTCCTGAGCGCGTGTGCGTACAGAGAGCTGAAGCAGTCCTGCCGGCAGATCTTCAGCAGCGCCACCACAGCGCCCTCCTGTGGAGCACAACAGCACTCTTTACTAACAGCAGCACTCTTCACTAACAGCAGCACTCTTTACTAACAGCAGCACTCTTCTCTAACAGCAGCACTCTTCACTAACAGCAGCACTCTTTACTAACAGCAGCACTCTTCTCTAACAGCACAACTGAGCAGCAGAAGAGCACTGTTCTCTTTCGAGAACAGTGCTCTTCATTAACTAACCCTGCGTTAATGATGACACTTTGGTGAACGTTGGGGGACGTTGGGGGGACGCAGCGCCTCTGAAGCATGAATGAATCTAAGCCAATCGTGATTGGTGTTGCGTCATGACGTAACGTGTGTCGGCATACACGGAAGCTACAAAGGGACCCCGGCACACACAGCGTTAGCTTTCTGTTCTTCAGCAAGCGCTCTCTGTTGTGTATTGTCTAATTTGGTGTTGTCTGTCCACTGTTGAAGCACTATATATACACTGTATCAGAACGAAAATATGGCGAGTCAAGAATACAAGCGGTGTGTGCATCCCTGCCCTCGTTACATCATGGCTGGGGACACACACCAATTGTGTGTGTATTGTTTAGGAGCGAGTGCTGCACTCCCGCCTGGCCATCTTCAGTTACGATGGCCAGGCTCGCGCTCCCCATGGTGCGTGTCCCGTGTCCGCGAGGCAGCGCAGCGGCTCACATCATGGGGTTCACAGAAGTGGATGTGCTCAGCATCGAAGGCGGGGATTTTGGAGGTGATTCGCCACTTCATGTCGCCGCATATGAGGAGCTGGTCGAGATTGTCTCTCGTGCCATGACCCGTTTGAACATCAGTTGGCCACGTGAAAGGTACATGTCCAACTTGCTTTTTGTTTGCGCTTCCTGCAGCACAGAGAACAACCTCATCACCGGGGTCTACCATTCTTTGCCATAGTGCCACACACCTCTCGTCTGTCCAAACCTCCAGTCCTTGACTACAGTAACATCGTGGGGGTGAGAGATGATGGTTATGGGATGATGCCTCGGGTGGAGGAGCGGTTGGCGAGTTATCTTTCCCCCAACGCTGTGTCATCCCCTAAAGACCCCGGTGCTATGGAAACTGTGGGTCTGGCCCTTGAGGGGGCCTGTCAGCAGGAGTAGTCGAGACCATACTCAGCTCTTAGAGCTCCCTCCAGAAGGAAACTGTACGGCCTAAAATGGAATGTTTTCACTGTATGGTGTAGAGAGCGTGAGGTGGACCCAGTTAACTGCCCAGTGGCTTCAGTGCTGGAGTTCCTCCAAGATCGCTTCCCAGCTGGTCTTATCCCGTCTACACTCAAGGTGTACGTGGCTGCCATTGCGGCTTTCCACGCTCCTCTGGGTGATGGGCCTCTGGGGAGACTTCAGCTGGTCGTAACGTTTCCTCTGTGGGGCTTGAGATGAGACCTGCGACTCGTACCAGAGTTCCCACATGGGACCTTGCAGTGGTTTTTAAAAGGCTGGTCGTGGCCCCCTTCGAACATTTGGAGTCGGCTGAGGCCAAGAACCTTTCCCTCAAGGTAGCTTTTCTATTAGCCATTACTTCTCTGAGGAGAGTAGGAGATCTTCAGGCCCTCTCTATATCACCTGAGTGCCTGGAGTTTGCTCCAGGTGACATTAAGGCTATCTTGAATCCCAGGCCGGGCTATGTGCCTAAAGTGCCATCTAATTTGGCACGGCCTACGTTTTGCAGGCTTTTCATCCTCCACCTCACGTGACAGCGGATGAGGAGAGACTAAATTTGCTCTGCCCTGTCAGAGCTCTCAAGATTTATGTCCAGAGGTCTTCTTCATGGCGGAAGTCAGATCAGTTGCTGGTGTGCTTCGGGTTGCCCAAGAAGGGGCTTCCAGCATGCAAACAGACCATCAGCAACTGTATAGGTCAGGCTATCTCCATGGCCTATCAGGTGCACAGCTTGCCTTCACCTTTGGATATGAGGGCTCATTCAGCCAGGCGTCCTCTAGAGCCCTCCTTTTAGGGGCCCCGATCCAAGAAGTGTGTGATGCAGCAGGATGGGCCACCCCTCATACTTTCATCAGATTTTATAGCCTGGACATTCCTTCTACGCCAGGCACTCTAGTGCTCTCGTCCTAAGTGTGCCTGTGCACAGCTTCACACTGGGACAGGCAGGGCTCGTTGTGGCATAGTGGGTACCCATTCCCTAAAGTGCCGTCATCAATGAAGTGCGAGTACCCTCGAAAGGGAACATCTCGGGTTATGACTGTAACCCTTGTTCCCTGAGAAGGGAAAGAGACACTGCGTCCCTTCGTCACGCCTTCCCCTGCCTGGGAGTGACTTGCTTCATCGCAGAAGCTAACTCTGTTGTGTGCCGGCGTCCCTTTGTAGCTTCCATATATGCCGTCACATGTTACGTCATGACGCAACACCAATCACGATTGGCTTAGATTCATTCATGCTTCGAGGCGCTGCGCTGGGGGGCATTCCCCAAAGTGTCGTCATCAACGCAGTGTCTCGTTCCCTTCTCAGGGAACAAGGGTTACAGTCGTAACCCGAGACGTTTTCAACTGAGTTAGTACAACACACAAAATCACAGAGTATCCTTTTCACTACACAAAATAACTGTTTCATCTATATAAACGTTTATTCACAGTAACTGCCTCTCTTAAAGCCATTACATCAAACTCAGACTACTTGTTCAGTTTAATATGAGTCTATTATTTAATCCAAAGGATATTAATAGTTAATAATTAATAATTTGGTACATCTATAGATTTCTATAGATACTGATTCTATAGACAGTTTCTATAGAACCTGTTTTCAATTTGTGTGTGTGTGTGTGTGTGTGTGACGTTGTCATGCACTGACAGATTCCTGACATGGTCTGGCCTACAAGTAAAGCACAGGAAATGTGCAGTTTTCTATGAGAGGAGGAGCGACCAACCCCCCTCCTTTATCATCTTAGACCAGCCACTCAGAGTGTACACTAGACATGAGACCTACAACTATCTGGGTCACAAGTTTTACATGGGACAGAATGGAGTCTGCAAGTGACTGACATGGCACATCAGTTTATGACCAGACTGGATCTCATTGACGCTTCACCTCTTCCTGTTACTCTAAAAGTGCAAGCAATAAGAGACATAGCTTTTTCCATATTTTTGCAAATGTCCATATTCCATAAAAAGTACAACAAAACTGTAAACTTGGTTAGCAAATGGCTTTGTCTCAACACACATTCCACAAGATGTTTTATCTTCCAGGAAGGACAGGATGGGGGGCTTGGAGTTCCACACTGCATGTGAGACAGTCTCACCTCACCAACAT
This sequence comes from Leuciscus waleckii, assembly GCA_900092035.1. NCBI lineage: Eukaryota > Metazoa > Chordata > Actinopteri > Cypriniformes > Leuciscidae > Leuciscus > Leuciscus waleckii. Next base: position 1,256,472 of record FLSR01004875.1, on the reverse strand, counting down.
GCTGAACTGTGACGATGCCAGCGTGAGGCAGATGGCCAGGGCATCCTTATTGCTGGATTTTAAAAGACGGAAGGTGCTGCACGCATGGGGCGGGGAAGACAGCCTCCTGCATCAGAAGCTTCCAGCATAGCGTCCTATGCAGGAGGACAGGTACTGCCTGAAGTGGACCTCTCACTGCCGACCTGTAGAGGTCTCTGATGCAATCATAGAGGACCCATCTGTCATCGTGGAAGCCAGACTGCACCGTAACAACACTGTTCTCCTGCTCCAGCCTAGAACATCAAGGCAGACTCTCTTGTCTATTCAAAGAGCCCAAAATATGCAGTACTGGTCCAGTCTGAAACTCCAGGGAAGTTGGCAGAACTGCCCTGCGCGGACCACTCTTTGTGTCACACACCGTCTACAGCAATGCCACCATCAGTGAGGAGATCCTCACCTTCTGCTAAAAGCACGTCTGCAGGTTCTTCCAACAAAATATTTATCAGTGTGGTTTCCCTCCACCCATTCGCCCCTCTGCATACACTGCATGTGTGTGTAGTGTTTGGTAGTCTAGGTCATGTACACAGGCTGGCGATCCGAGTGTGTGTGTGTGTGTGTGTGTGTGTGTGTGTGTGTGTGTGTGGACTATTCTCAGAAATCAGACATCAGATCCGTGTCCTTTAACCCAGGACTGTGGATGATATAAACCCGTCTCCACTCCAGAGAGAATGGCTGTGAGACGATGTAACCACTGTGATTATGTGAATAAGTGTAATCATGTGTCGTGACTCTGGTGTCTCGCGGCGTTACGCTAGAGAGCCTCAGTCTGCAGCACAAACACACGCCGGCTGCTGGTCTCTTCTCTGCGTTTACTGACGTACACGTGAAGGTTCGCACTCAAAACATGATCTTAAGGAAAACATGATCTTTGCGTCACTCTCGCTGTCAGAATTTTTTTGATAGATTCTTTATTTCATCTTACAATCTGTAATAAATGAACCGTTGAGATGTGTTTCTGAATGCTTTTGTGGCTACAGCAGTAGTGATTCTTTTTTTAGTTAGTTGGGGAAGGATGTCCATTTTTCAGCGCAATTTTGGTTTTCCCTTACAAAAAATAAGTATACTTTAAGTTAATTTTATGATGTATACTTACGTAAAGTTCAAGTATATTTTTTAACATTCTTTATGAAGTAAGTATATACTAGTAGTAAACTGTTTCAATACTGCTTGGGACTATATTGGCCCACTTTTAGGTGTATAAAGATATACTTTCACGTATACTTTAAGGGTTAGGTTAGTACACAACTAGTTCACAACTACGTTTGTCTTTTGTACTTAACTAAACAAGTAACTAAACAAGTGAACTTATAGATATACTGACAGTTTACAAGTTAAATACTTGTAGCACATTATTTAGTTTATGAAAGTACACTTTAAAATAGCCTATACTCAGTAAACTACTAGTTTAGTAGTTTTATACTGTGAAATAACATCATACTTATAATTTACTATTTATATATTATTTTGTACTTTGAGTATACTACTATGTCTCTTATTAATTTTTATTCTTGAAATATACCTTTAACTGTACTTTAAGTAGATTTGAAGTAAATTCCTATCGACACAAACGGTGTAAAACATTAGCATACTCAGAATGAGGAACATATCTAATTCCTTTATAAATCATTATTTTCAAACAAATCTATTGTACTGGATGCCAAAAAACGGAGTATTTAATAGGCTACTCAATCAAAAGAGTTAACACAACTACAAGCCAAGTACACTTAGAATACTTAATTACTTCAACATGAGTGTTATTCACCTATCATTTCCCTCTGATTTTAGGGAAGAGTTATTGGTAGGGTTAGGGATAGGGATAGGGTTAGGGTTAGGACTAAATTTTGGGACAGGAATGTTATTCCAGGATCAACAAAATATGTTGATCCAGGAACATGTCTAACTTTGCAAAATCACGGTGACCATACTTACTATACTATATATATACACCTCTATATATTTCTGTGCTATAAGTCGAACGTATACATTCCATAATAGTTTAAAAGAAGTATACTAATAGCACACTTCAATAAACTTCTGTTTTGAAAGGGTTAACTGTTAAATGATGTGAACTGTGTTTGAGGGATTTGATGATCAATGTGAGAACGAGTGGAGATGAAACAGAAAGTGCTGTCAGATCTTTAACGCGGGATCTAATCACACAAACAGAAGCAAGCGATGCCTTCAGACGGCGCTGGTAAACGTCCGGCAGTCAGTCCTCTTACAGTCGCGTGACGCGGCCGAGGCAGAGAGCCAGAAGACACGACTGTCGCCGCTAATGGGACGGGACAGTATCGATCCGATTAGAAAAACACCAGGAAAACCAGACGGCTAATGGACATGAAGCTGAGCTCAGTAAAGAGGCCGGAGACCAAACCCTCCAGTTTCATGCTAAAAATAAATTGCTTTTATCAAGCTAACTATAAATTGTATTGTTGATTTGAAATATGTATTGAAGCATAATAATGTAAATATGATTTCAACTTGTGTAAATAAGTGAATAAGTGCCCAGGGTCTTCACCACTATGAGAAACATACTCTGAGTAAACAAACCAATTAAACAAAATCTGTAAAAGAATGACTTGTAAAACGGAGTTAGTGCCCTGAAATGGCCCAGACATGAATCCTCCTGAAACAACCACACACGATCTCCATCTGATCTGCTGAGCTGGAACAGAGCAGTGTGTGTGTGTGTGTGTGTGTGTGTGTGTGTGTGCAACCACACACGATCTCCATCTGATCTGCTGAGCTGGAACAGAGCAGTGTGTGTGTGTGTGTGTGTGTGTGTGTGTGTGTGCAACCACACACGATCTCCATCTGATCTGCTGAGCTGGAACAGAGCAGTGTGTGTGTGTGTGTGTGTGTGTGTGTGTGTGTGCAACCACACACGATCTCCATCTGATCTGCTGAGTGTGTGTGCATGAGAGAGTGTGTGTGTGTGTGTGTGTGTTGTGGTACTTTAGCAATGATGCTGCAGAGCTGCGGCCCGTCCTGAGTTAAAGACAGCAGGTTACTGATGGCAGTGCTGATGGCAAAAACATTATCCGAATCCTCAATCTGACGGATCAAATCTGTCATTATCCGAATCCTCAATCTGACGGATCAGAATCTGTAAAAAAAAAAAAGAGAGAACAAATGTCACTATTGTCACACACAGTTGTTGTAATGAGTTCAAGTTCAAGTTCAAGTTCATTTTATTTATATAGCACATTTTATAACAGCCACTGACTGACCAAAGTGCTTTACAGAACTACAAGATTAAGACAATGCATAACAGCACAGCACAGATACAGCAAATCTAAGAGCAACCTTAAGCAGGAGTAGCAGAAACATTGTCGGACTTAAAATAAAAAAATAAGAAAACAGAAATGGAAAAAATAGTGTCAGACTCATCAAAATAAAACAGAAATGGCAGTATCAGACTTAGAATAAAAAGAAAAAAAAACAGCATCAGACTCAATAGAGAAATAGTAAAACTAACCAACCTTAATTATAAGCCAAGGAAAACAAGTGCGTTTTTAAAAGTGACTTAAAAGAAATCACGGAAGGGGCTATCCTAATTTCTAGGGGCAAATTGTTCCACAGCCGGGGCCCAACCACAGCGAATGCTCGATCCCCTCTGCGTTTGAGTCTGGAATGTGGGACTAATAACAGGTTCTTATCGCTTGATCTCAGACTTCTTAATGGAGTGTATGGTTGTAGCAATTCAGATAGGTAGCTTGGTGCTTGGCTGCATAGAGATTTATATACAAACAAAAGGATTTTAAAATCAATTCTGAAGTTAATTGGTAACCAATGAAGGGACCTCAGAATTGGAGTGATATGGTCACTTTTTCGACTATTTGAGAGGAATCTTGCAGCAGCATTTTGCACTAATTGAAGACAAGCAATTTGAGTTTTCGAAATACCGCAGTAAAGTGAATTGCAATAGTCTAAGCGTGAGGAGATAAAGGCATTAACAGCCATCTCAAGAGTTTTGTGATTAAGGAAGGGTTTGACTTTCGACAGCAGACGAAGTTGGTAAAAACTAGAGCTTATTACAGAGGAGATTTGTTTATCAAAGTTTAAAGACTCATCTAGTAGTACGCCCAGGTTACGTACACGAGAGGATCTAAAAGCCGATAGTTGCCTAGGACGAAGGTGGCAGCCTGAGGATTAACAGTAGACCCAAAGAGGATGATCTCGGTCTTATTTTCATTTAAAAATACATTTTTTTGGTCCAGCCAAAATTTAACTTCATCTACCCAAACTTAGTAATGATGAAAGGGCAGAAGGATCATTTCTCTTGATTGGTACATACATTTGTGTATCGTCTGCATAACAGTGAAAGGATACCCTATGTCTTCTTAGAATGGCGCCCAGTGGTAACATATAGAGAGAGAAAAGAGACGGCGCTAAGATAGATCCTTGAGGAAGACACAGGTTAGATGCGCAACGGAAGAGGAACAATTTCCTAACTTTACTCTGAAAGTTCGATCCGAGAGATAAGACTGGAACCACTGGAGGACGATACCTTTTAGCCCCACATAATACTCTAGTCTGGATAACAGAATAGAGTGGTCGACAGTATCAAAAGCTGCTGATAGATCTAAAAGTACAAGAGCCACAGAGTCACCAGTATCCGTGGATAAATAGATGTCATTTAAAACTCTCAATAGGGCAGATTCAGACTTAAAACCAGATTGACATTTTTCAGAAATATCATTGCACTTTAGGAAAAACTGGAGTTGGTCAAGAACAACTTTTTCCAACACCTTCGAAACAAAAGGTAATGCAGAGATAGGACGAAAGTTATTTAGCACGGCAGGATCCAGTGAAGGCTTCTTGAGTAACGGTGTGACCGTGGCCACCTTAAGGGCAGCAGGGATGGAGCCGATGAGGAGGCACTTATTTACAAATGACACCAATCCTGGCCCTGCTGAATCAACAATTAATTTAAGAAACTTAGGAGAAATTATGTCGAGAGAGCAGGACGAAGGTTTCATATTTGCTATAATTTCTTTGAGGAGATTCAGAGTGATTGGCTCAAAAGTATCCCAGGTAACAGAATTCAACAACTGACTAGAGTGTTCAGTATGAGAGGGGCTAGCTTTGCATCTCAGATTAGATATTTTGTCGCTGAAAAATCTCAAGAAGCTTTCACATAGTAATCAGAAGCACCAAGCATTGTATTGACCGGAGGATTTAAAACAGAGTTTATAACAGAGAATAAAACCTTTGGTCTAGAGTGCTTTGCCATAATCATGTCAGAGAAGTATGTGGCTTTAGCCGACTTTACAGCATTCTGGTAAGTCGACAAACTGGCTTTAAACAGCTGAAGTGAAATATGTAACTTGTCCTTTTTCCATTTGCGCTCAGCCTTTCTGCTAACTTGTCTTAGTCGATGAATATCCGCGTTGAGCCATGGTTCAGATTTAGGTTTAGGTTTATAAGGCCTAACGGAGCAGTTTCATTTAGGGCGTTCAGCCAAGCAGAGTTTAACAGACCGAGATGCTGGTCGGCATCTAGGTCCAATAGCGGTGAATCCAAAAGCAAATGTGAGGAGGATTTCATAAAGTGCTCATTAAAATTAGATCCAAACTGAGGGGAATAGGACCGAGACAATCTTACATCTGTAATAGTGGAGTGAGAAATGCAAGGTAGAGATGTAGAAAATAATATCGGCTTATGGTCCGAAAGCATAAAATCAGATATAACAACATCACTGATTGCCATCCCATAGGAAAGAACAAGGTCCAAGATGTGACCCTGAATGTGAGTGGAGTCATTTATGGAGTGGAGTGGAGTCCACTGGACCAGGTTAAAAGATTCAATGAGGCTGACGAAATCCTTTGATAGGGAGTTTGATTGACAGCAAACGTGGATATTAAAATCACCCACCAATAAAAAACGGTCATAGGTTGTGGTGATATTACCAATGAATTCTGTAAATTGCTGAATGAAGTCCTGTAGTGAGTGTGGAGGATGGTAAATCACCCCTAATAAGATAGTCTAAATGAACTAGCTACGTCTAAATGAACTAGCTACGCTTCGAAACTAGAAAATGCGCTGACAGGAACTGACCGGACTTTTTAAGAGAATGAGTTTTTAAAAATAGTCTCGTCTGTTTGGACGGGGGGAGTAAAAAACATACAGTCAGTTTGAACTAATTCAAAATCTTAGTCCAGGATTCAGTGATGAACATAAAATCCAAACTATGAGAGGAGAAAAAGTCATTGAGCAGGAAGGTTTTGTTCACCAAGGATCGGGCGTTGATCAGAGCCATTTTAGGCGGAGGAATAACATCGGGGGAAAACGAGGCTTTCCTCAATGAACGTAGATTTCCAGGAGTCACGCCAATTTGCCGATGGCAAAGGCCGATCCGAGGGAAGCCATCCAAGTAGGCAGGAGACGGGCGCAGGGGAATAATAGGTTGAGCCACCGCTGAGCCAGCGCTCGCCGTCGCCAGGCAACATATCCGCCATAACACGACATACGATGCAGATTTAGATCGATCCCAGCTCGAAGATGCGCTTTCAATCTGATGATGCGTCCACCCCGACTCCCACGTTTCCTCCTGCGTTTTCTCCGCGAAGTGATGAGAGGCCACTGGCGTATACACTCCAGAGTATCTGTAGTGAAGCTTCTGAACGTTTGATTAAAAACGTGCGCTACATCCTGCTTATACATGTCCATAAAAGAGGTATGAATGTTCAGTAATGACTGGCGGTCATAGACCAAACATGTGCAGCAATTTGAAGCCCAGATAAGCATCCATAAATATATCCATATAAATATACACGAGAGAGACCGACGGCCAGCCAAACACACAGGCGCCATCTTTCCCCTGGACCTGAGCACACAATAACAAGGAGAATCCAACAGAAACACTTTATTTTACAATAAACTAAGAGCATGCAGGAGATAGTAGAGTAATCACAGTAAAACACAACCGTATAAACAACACTGAACCAAGAACTGAATGAACTGAACACAGGGGAGGATAATAAACACAACAGTGATCAGGTGTGCATTTCTTAACAACCATGGAAACTATCAATGACTGGGAACTCATGGAAACAGGAACAGCACAAAACCAAACTAAAATATAGCTGCAAGCAGCGATGACGGGCCCAAGCCCTGGTGCCACCGCCACCCCGGAGGTTTAGGGAGACTGTGCACGACAGCCAATATGCACTTAAACTGGGAGAATATAAAAGGATTATGTCATGATATGAGACACTTCATGTTTCCCTTTTTGTCATCATTTTAAATGCTCGCCATGGCAACACCGATTGAGATATCCAGTATCCATTCACAATTTAACATCTTCAGTGTCTTGCCACCATGTTCAGAAAGTTTGGTGTGAATCGTATGAAGTCCCTAGGCGCAGCAGATAAAAATTGCCTGATTATTACAAAAATCCACATTCACAACAAAATATCTGACTTCCTGTTGTCAGAGCTAATGACTGTAAATAAGAAAGTTGTCCGGCTCGATGAGAACAATGTATGTACTGAGTTTGCTGACTGTAGGTAAGACTAAACCCCAACTTTTGTCAAAAGGTGGCACTACTGAGCCCCTCCACCATGCCTGTTTCTAAGGCTTTGCCTATGTCTACTGGATGACAACACTGATGTGTGTGTCCAGTTTAATGCAATTTGAAGCATTTTAAGAGCCTCAAAAACACTCAAGAATATTATTAAAAGTTTGACGTGTTGAGATCTATATGTGTACCGAGTTTCATACAAATACTTTCTTGTATGCGTCCAAGATTTCAGATCCCATTCTAGGTGGCGCCGTAGAGCCCCCCTACCACGCCCGTGTACCAGCTTTGGCCTAGCCCTAATGGCCGCGGATTCTGACCAGTGTGCACATTTTCAAGAGCTTTTGAGCATTTTAAGGGCACCAAAAGCCCCTGAAACCTTGACGAAAAAGAAGAAGTAGTATCCTAAGGAAAACAATAAGCCCTTTCAGGGTTTGGGCCCTAAATATAAGGAAACTAACAGAACTAAACATAACCCTGACAACCCAGTGTACTGCCAGGACAAAGGCCCACAGCAGAACCCAATGTTGGAGGAGCCAGGTTGGGGTCAGAGTGTCAGGGGGTCAGGGGTCAGAGCGAAGCTGAGGAGACACAGAGACCGGGCGATGCTGTAGGTCCTGGAGGCCAAGGCAGAGCCAGGTGCCGGAGGACTGAGGCGCAGCAGGTGGGACTCAAAGTGCCAGAGGGGAGGCGAAGCTGGAGGGAAGGCAGAAGTCCATGGCATAGGCAGAGCGATGACTGAACAAGGCAGAGCCAGAGGGACGAGGGAGCCCGGTGGAGCCGTAAGGACGACAGTCCCAGGTGGAGTTGAGGGAGGGAGGAGCCAAGGTGGAGCCCGACTGGTCAACAGGCCACGGTGTTCGGTGGCTGGAGGTGGAGCCAGGGGATCAGAACAGGTGTAGCCGGAGACAAGAAGACCCGAGGCGCATCCGTGAGTATAGAGGAGCAAACAGAGGAGGAGCCGAGGAACTAAAGGGAACCAGTGGCGACAGGGCCAGAAGACTGGTTTGCTTAGGTGGAGGAGGTGGGAGAGGAAGGCTGGGTGGACCATCAGAGACGCAGGTGAGGGCAGGACCAGCGGAGAGACGAGACTATAACCTTTTCCAGTTCTGAGTCCGGAGTGGGGCTGGCAACGTCTTCCTCCGCGGGACAGATGGTGAACGCCGATCCACGATTCACTAGCACTCACTCCATAAAACCATTAAACTGTATTACTCAATGATAATTCATGAATACTGAAGCTGTAACCAAAATAACTGAAGCAAATGTAAAAGCAGTTAATCTAATGATCAATGAAGATCATGTAGTAAAAGGCCACTCTTACCTGAATCTCATTGGCCAGTGCCATGTCAATCATATGGCTGAAGGAGTCGCTGACGTCAGTCAGGATCTCGTGAATGGCCTCCTTCATGGATTTGAGGAAGTATTCATCCTCAGTATGAAGACACCTGAGAAGTAAAAAGTGTCAGATATATACATGATCTGTAAGACGATGAAAGAAGGTGTGTTCTTCACCTCTCAGTAATGACGTTGAGCTCCATGCACTTCTCCAGCAGCGATTTCTCATACTGCCATGAGAGATGAGCACATACAATATCATTAGTAAAATATGTTTGTTATATGTGATTAAAGGCTTTTTGTTTTGACATGTTCTTGCACCTCTGCATGTCTGCTGGAGCGCTTCTGGCCGTGCTGTACTCCTGGATGAGCGAGCGCACGTGAGCGCTGACCCTGAGGGCTGTGCTGTGAACCCGCTGCCAGCGCCGCTTCTCCAGCCGCTGGAACATCTTGCCCAGCTCCGTGCTGACCACCAGCGCCCTCTTCAGCAGCGCCTGCAGGTTATCCCGGGTCACCTGCTCGCCCACCGACACGATGAGCTCCCCTGGGGCATCTTCATCCACACCGAGGGGCTTCGACTGCAGGACACACATGCACTCCACCTCCGTCATGTGCCGCAGTCCTCCATCCAGCGCTGGACAGAGTCCACCTGTATCACACACCTGCTGACGAACACACACACCACATCAGGGCATTACACACCTGCTGACGGACACACACACACCACATCAGAGCATTACACACCTGCTGACGGACACACCCCACCACATCAGGGCATTACACACCTGCTGACGGACACACCCCACCACATCAGGGCATTACACACCTGCTGACGGACACACCCCACCACATCAGGGCATTACACACCTGCTGACGGACACACCCCACCACATCAGGGCATTACACACCTGCTGACGGACACACCCCACCACATCAGGGCATTACACACCTGCTGACGGACACACCCCACCACATCAGGGCATTACACACCTGCTGACGGACACACACACCATATCAAGGCATTACACACCTGCTGACGGACACACACCACCACATCAGGGCATTACACACCTGCTGACGGAAACACACACCATATCAAGGCATTACACACCTGCTGACGG
>FLSR01004875.1:1242015-1246334 GCA_900092035.1 Leuciscus waleckii | reverse complement strand
TCGGCATAACAGTGGAAGCTAATTCCATGTTTCCTAATGATATCTCCTAATGGTAGCATGTATAGAGTGAACAGCAGCGGTCCTAGTACTGAGCCTTGTGGTACGCCATACTGAACTTGTGATCGATAAGACATCTCTTCATTTACTGCTACAAACTGATAACGGTCAGATAAGTATGATTTAAACCATGCTAGTGCAATTCTACTAATGCCAACATAATTTGAGTCTATTAAAAAGAATGTTGTGGTCGATAGTGTCAAATGCAGCACTAAGATCGAATAACACTAATAGAGAGATACTACCATGATCGAATGATAAGAGCAAATCATTTGTAACTCTAATGAGAGCAGTCTCGGTACTATGGTACGGTCTAAATCCTGACTGGAAATCCTCCAGATATAATTTCTTTCAAGAAAGGAACACATTTGTGAAGATACTGCTTTTTCTAATATCTTTGACATAAAAGGTAGATTCGAGATCGGCCTGTAATTGACTAATTCTGTACGATCAAGTTGCGTTTTTTTAACAAGCGGTTTAATCATAGCCAGCTTAAAGGTTTTTGGTACGTATCCTAATGACAAAGATGAATTAATGATAGTAAGAAGAGGATCTATGACCTCTGGCAGCATCTCTTTCAGTAGCTTAGTCGGTATAGGGTCTAACATACATGTTTTCGATTTAGATGATTTAACAAGTTTAACGAATTCTTCCTCTCCTATAGCAATGAATGAATCAAATTTTTCCTCAGGGAGACTACAATGCACTGCCGGATGTGATACTGTAGTAGACGGTGCATAGTTATAATTTTGACCCTGATATTATCAATCTTATAAGTGAAGAAGTTCATACTGTCATTACTGCTGTGCTGCTTGGAAATTTCTGGGCTTGAAGCTTTATTTTTCATTAATTAGCCACTGTTTCAAATAAATACCTAGGATTATGTTTATTTTCTTCTAATAGGGTTGAAAAATAAGCAGATCTAGCAGCTTTTAAAGTCTCTCTGTAAGCAATCGAGCTCTCTTTCCATGAAATGCGAAATACCTCTAGTTTTGTTTTCTTCCAATTGCGCTCCATGTTTCTGGCTGCTCTCTAAGGGCCTGAGTGCGCTCATTGTACCACGGCGTTGGACTATTTTCTTTAATCTTCTTTAAGCGCAACGGAGCAATTGTGTCTAAAGTGCTGGAAAAGAGAGAGTTAAAAGTTTCTGTCGCAATATCGAGTCCTTCTAAGCTATCTGGGATGCTGAGATAATGAAACTGATTAGGAAGATTATTAATAAAGCAATCTTTAGTGGCAGCAGTGATAGGTCTAACATATTTGTAACACGGAGTCGGCTTTGCAGTCTTGGCTAAATTAAGTTTACATGAGACTAGATAATGATCTGAGATGTCATCGCTCTGCTGTAGAATTTCAACGGAATCAACATCTATTCCATGTGATAATATTAGATCTAGAGTTTGATTATGACAATGAGTAGGTCCTGACACGTGTTGTCTAACTCCAATAGAGTTTAGAATGTCTTTAAATGCCAATCCCAATGCATCTTTTTCGTTATCTACATGTATATTAAAATCACCAACAATTAATACTTTATCTGCAGCCAGTACTAACTCTGATAGAAAGTCAGCAAATTCTTTGATAAAGTCTGTATGGTGCCCTGGTGGCCTGTATACAGTAGCCAGCACAAATCTCAAAAGCGGTTTATCGTTTACACTATATATTGCTACATTTAGCAACAACACTTCAAAATAATTATATTTAAAACAAGACTTCTCAGTAATTCTGAAGATATTACTATAAATTACAGCAACACTCCTCCTTATTTGCGTTTCAGACGAGGTTCATGTTTATAACAGTAATCTTGCGGGGTGGACTCATTTAAAGTAATGTAATCGTTTGGTTTTAGCCAGGTTTCTGTCAAACACAGCACATCTAGGTTATTATCTGAAATCATATCATTTGTTAATTTGAATTTGAATACAAATTATAAGTGCTTTTGAAGTAAGGGATCTAATATTCAGCAACCCAAGCTTTATCATTTGGTCATCTGTATTATATCCAGTGTTGGGGAAGTTACTTTTAAAAAGTAGTGTTTGCTCGTTACTCGTTACTTTTAAAAAAAGTAATCCGTTACTTTACTTAGTTACCCCGTTTGGAAAGTAACTTTTTACGTTACTCGTTACTTTTACGTTACTGTCTAACTCCAATTGACTTTACAATGTCTTTAAATGCCAATCCCAATGCATCTTTTTCATTATCGATGTGTATATTAAAATGACCAACAATTAGTACTTTATCTGCAGTCAATATTAATTCTGATAGAAAGTCAGCAAATTCTTTGATAAAGTCTGTATTTTGCCCTGTAGTCCTGTATACAGTAGCCAGCACAAAGCTTAAACGTGATTTATCGTTTACACTATATATTTTTACATTAAGCACCAATGCTTCAAAAGAATTATATTTAAAACTTGATTTCTTAGTGGTTTTGAAGCTATTACTATAAATTACAGCAACACCTCCTCCTTTGCGTTTCAGACGAGGCTCATGTTTATGACAGTAATCTTGCGGGGTTGATTCATTTAAAGTAATGTAATCGTTTGGTTTTAGCCAGGTTTCTGTCAAACACAGCACATCTAGGTTATTATCTGAAATCATATCATTAACAATGAGTGCTTTTGAAGTAAGCGATCGAATATTCAGCAACCGAAGCTTTAGCATTTGCTCATCTGTATTATAGCTGTTTTTTATTTGTTGAACATCAATTAAATTTTTAACCTTAGATGGGTTAAAACGTTTTTTTGGATTTCCAAATTCGGGGAACAGACACAGTCTCTATATGATGATAGCTAGGTGACAGAGGCTCTATGTGATGTGATTTATCTGACCTGGGTGACGCGAGGCCGCTAGCAGACGGTCGGTTTATCCAGTCTGTCTGCTTCCTGACCTGAGCCCCAGATTGTCATGTTTGAGCTCTAAGACTATGTGCCATATTACTAGAGAGAAGAGCAGCACCATCCCAGGAGGGATGAATACCATCTCTTTTCAACAGGTCAGGTCTGCCCCAAAAACTTTTCCCAATTGTGTATGAAAATAATTGTCTATATTATTTTGCGGACACCACTTAGACAACCAGCCATTGAGTGAGGACCATCACAAGTATCAAGTATCTCATCACACCTGCTGACGGGACACACACCACATCAGGGCATTACACACATTTCTGCACGGACATGAGCCTTTGAAACTACTCTGTAAAATACACTAGCCACACAGGGTTGAGGAGTCATTAAAGCTATTTCTGTTTTCAGAGATTCACTGTAATGAGGGAAGCTAGAATAGCCTTATGAACAATAATTGGTAAGCCACAGAAAAGGAAAAAGATGACAATTGAGATCTCTTTAATACCTCAATTGTTTCTCACAGACAACAGAGTTATGAAATGGAGAGAGTTTGCTGAAACCTCGTCTAGAGTTTGGAGAGAGATCTCAATATCGTCTCAAACTGTGCTCAAACTCGCCAAGATACGAAGGTCCACAATCAGAAGTTACAGATGAGCCCATCAGTGGAGTCGGGACGCCTCGAGAGATAGCTCAGAGATACCCTAGCAGACTCTACGCACATTTCCTCCGGAGTCTTTGGAGATATACTAGGTTTAGGCAACCCAGACTCATCGGAAACTGCAAAATGTCATTATGTTGCTAATTTCGCGACACTTCTGAAAGTGTGTCTGGCAACTCTTTATAACATTGGTTGTTGTATGTATCGTGGCAGTTCAGAAATGAGTGGCACTAAAAGATTAATGCTCTATCGCTTTTGAAAATAACGTACCACCTACACTAAACCTAACTGATAGTGCAAACGTGAGATAAAACACACATGCTGAAGTAACCGTGCCACTTGATCTGCTTCTACAAGTCTTTAAGCTCTTTTCTGGTGTTTCAGAGACTCAAATTCCAGCGCTTCACATCACTAGTGCAGAGAGAGTTTACTACAGCAGAAATACACACTTATGGGATGCAAACCTCAAAATCTCATCGTTTACAGCTCATAACACAGGAAGGAAATGCGTCAAGATAAGTCTTTATTGATTGTGTGAAAAGGAATAAAAGTCGCTGGTGTTTAATTTCAGCTGGAAAGGCAGTGATCGGTATGTTTGTGGAGTTTCGCATAATGTCGGTAGAAACTCTTGTTTCCAATGAGCCTGAGTAGCGTTTAGGAAGCCCTACTATTTACACAAACACTGATCTGGGCTGAAGAACTTCTTGACTAGAGGAATCTGGCTAAATGATGTACATGTATATTTTAATCAGTGTACTCGC
>FLSR01004875.1:1202015-1239515 GCA_900092035.1 Leuciscus waleckii | reverse complement strand
ATTTGACTTTGGTGATTGTTTATTATTGTTTATTGCTCATATTATATGCCGGCTTCAGCCGATGCTTCTCTATCAGTTTTCAAACACACAGTATCATTATTTCTGTCTTACAATGTCTCTGTTCTGAAGATGAACGAAGGTCTTATGGGTTTGGAATGACCTGAGGGAGAGTAATTATTGATAGAATATTCATTTTTTGGTGAACTATCCCTTTAAGATTGGCCCCGCCTCAAACTTTATTGGAAAAAAGGGCACTCAAATCAATCAATTAATCTGTAAAACTTTACAATAAGGTTCATAAGTGAATATTAGTTAAAGCTGCAGTCCGTAGTTTTTCCTCTTTGTCACCATCTCTGTTAGAAATCTGCAATTGCAGTTATTCACGGAATTATCAACTTTACGTGGGTTGTGCCCGGCACGGCACAGCGCGGATGAATCCAGTGTTTTGAGGAGAACGTGTGGCTGTCAGTCGCCGCCGGTGTGGATCCTGGCGTTCGTAATCACAGATTCTACTTTTTGGAAGAATGACCAACATAAGAATTTTCACCGAAAGATGTCATCTGAACAAGTAAGTAAGTAAGAAAATATCACAGCAATGATCACCATCATTAACACCTGTATATATGTTCAGTTCTGTTTCAGTCCAGTGTCCAGTATTGTCTATGTTCAGTGTGTGTTGATATCCGTTTGCCTTCCTGTAGGATCTTTGGAGAATAAACTTTTGAATTGAATCGTATCCGTCTGTCAGCAACCACCTGTGACAGAATACCGGATCAAACAAGTTGAACACGTTTGTTGAATTTTCTTTTTTTTTCTGTTTTTGTGTTCAGTGTGTTTGTTCTGTTTTCACCCCTGCTTGCACCATGGACCATCAGACCACCTTCCCAGATAACTGCCTGTGCACGTTCCTGGATGTCGGACTCAAGGAGTTATCCGAGGAGGTTCCTCAAGGGAGCTTCGCGTCATATGTGGAGTGGGTGCTGGCGTCCTGCGGATCTGCGTTCACCGCCGAGGATGCCGACAGCCTCACTCCCCATCCAGTGCCCAGCCAGAACCACCCAGACGGCGAGGATCGTTGACCTGAGCCCACCACAGGTAGTGCGATGGAGACCGCTGCGATGAATGAACCTGCGCCCACAAGAGCGACCGAGGACCACACCGCCACAGAGCCCGAGCAGCGTGCGCCTGACCAGGTGTGTGAGCCGGATGAGCCATCCATCGCAGAGGGAGTGCTGGTGGACTTCGAGGATTCGGAAGTGAGCCCCGCCAACCTCCCCGCTACTGAGTGCGCGTTTGTGGCAAGGACACTTCTTGATTTTGAGTTTGGAGAGGAGATTTGTCCAGCCCCTGTCAGTTCTAAACCTATCAGTCCTCTACCTGTCTCGCTAGCCCCGCCCAGCCTCCCTCTCCCACCACCAGCCTCCCTCTCCCACCCCAGCCTCCCTCTCCCACCACCTCTCCCAACTATCCTGAATACTTTATCACTGGGACACATCATACAGGCACACGGTTTTTCCTACCACTGCTATGCTGATGACACGCAGCTCTTCCTCTCCTTTCAACCAGATGATCCCACAGTAGCTGCACGGGTCTCAAGCTGTCTGGCGGACATCTCCACATGGATGAAGGAACATCACCTGCAGCTCAACCTGGCAAAGACTGAACTTCTCGTCCTCCCTGCCAATCCATCTCTACAGCACGACTTCACCATCCAGCTAGAGTCATCATTAATCACCCCATCAGATCGGTCAGAAATCTTGGAGTAACGTTTGATGACCAGCTGACCTTCACAGATCACATTTCAAAGACTGCTCGATCATGCAGGTTTGCACTGCACAACATCAGGAAGATCAGGCCTTTCCTAACTGAGCATGCAACACAACTTATCGTCCAGGCCCTGGTCATCTCTAGGCTTGACTACTGCAATGCCCTTCTGGCTGGACTCCCAGCATGTGCGACCAAACCCCTACAGATGATCCAGAATGCTGCAGCTCGTCTAGTCTTCAACGAGCCCAAGAGGGCCCACGTCACTCCTCTGTTCATCTCACTGCACTGGCTACCGCTCGCTGCTCGCATCAAGTTCAAGGCACTGACGCTCGCTTACAGAACTATCACAGGCTCAGCTCCATCCTACTTTCACTCACTCCTACGAGTCTACATCCCTACCAGACACCTACGACCGGTCAACGAGCGACGTCTCGTGGTTCCATCACAAAAAGCCACAAAATCACTTTCCAGAACATTCTCAATCACAGTTCCATGCTGGTGGAACGCTCTCCCCACACTCATCCGGAATGCAGAATCCCTGAAAACATTCAAAAGACAGCTGAAAATCCATCTCTTCCGTGAGCACTTAACCTCATACATTTAAAAAAAAATATATATATCTTTCCTTCTTCCTTTAAATCCTCGCTTATCGGGCTTATGCTACTCTGAACAATGCCTGAACTTCGTATTTTGAGCACTTCTTGCGTTGTTTCTTGCCTCTTCACGATGACTCGCTTAATTTAGTCCTAATTTGTAAGTCGCTTTGGACGGAAATATGCTGCGCATAACAATAGAAAACAAGGAGAAACGCGCAGTCACATGCTCAAACAATCAACAACGTCGCTCTAGAGGTGCGTTCCATTTGACCGTAAGTGGACTGCGAAGTGGACTTCACAGGGTATTCCGCCATCTTAAGTGAGATTCCAATCCGAAGGGAGCGAACATGTTCAGTTCGAAGGGCACTGCGCACGGCATAGGGAATAAGGGAACATCGATACATCACTTCACAGGAAGTGGAGAGCGATGATCACCCAACTGTCATTTCGCGCACCACGTCAAAAAAGTACTATTGTTGAAATTCTCAGATCAAGCAAACTTCAACGCACCCTTATCCACTACCTGCTAACGTTAGTGCACTGCACCCGAGCAAGCACACTTTGCAGTTTCTCCGGAAATGCATTTTTCTAGTTAGTGAATGAGACCGTGTCCTTGCTTACCTTCTGCATTTAGGAAGTTGTTGTTTGGTTTCAAACTACAGGGCTTGATTGTGTTAGTAGGGCATCATTTTTTCACTGTGGATTATTTTTCATAAACTCAACATTTTGTCAGTTATGATGAGAGCAATCATGAGAAATAGATCTGATGTGTGCACATCAACACTATAGTCAAATAAATTCCTGGAGATGATAAGCAGCAGGAAGTGTTTTTTGCAGCTCTACTGGCAGGTACAAATAACTGGCCCCTAAATCAAGAGAAAATTAGCACGCCAAGCTGTGGAACCAGAGAGCAGCGAGCGCTCCACTTATGAATGCTGGTGTAGTAGCTCGACAAAGTTATGCAGGATTTCTGAGAGATTCACTTTGTGCATATTAATGCATAAGGCTGTGAAAATAAATCTGCGATGTTTATCCTTTTGACCTTTTATTAAAAAAAATCACAGAAATATTGCGTTTCATTGAAGTAAAACAATTTTAAATTGGGTGGTAAATCACATTATTCTCTATTACAAAACATTGGCCATAATTATTTTTTTAGCCCAATAATTTTTATGAGTAAAATATCTCTGAAGTATATTCTCATTCATATTAAAAAAAATTTGTATACCATGGGTGACTAGGAACATGACTTAATATGAGGCCAATAACAAGGCCAAACTCCCTAAATCATCCATCACAATGGGTAAAACCAAAGAATATAGTTCTGATGTGCAGCAAAGGATTGCTGAGCTTTACAAAGTAATAATTGGATGAAAGAAAACAGCTAAAGAATTGAAAATTCCCATTTCCATCACCAAGGCAATAATTAAGAAGTTCCAATCATCAGGTTGGTGGTATTGCCCCCTTTTGTGCACTGTTGATCAGGGCAAGTCCTGCACCCTGGGGTGATTCTGCGAGTCATTTTAACGGAATCCAAGAAACTTCCACACTAGCGAGCAAACCTTTCGGAGTGTGGGTAGAGTGTCTTGTGATGTCTGTCATATCCGATGATATGCTTTTATGTAGTGATAGTGAAATAAGCTTTGCAAAGCATCAAGGCTTTCCCATCAACTGAATCGTAAAATGGTTCATTACTCGAAGCTTTAACATGGTGCACACTAACATCATCTTGTTGTCAACAGGTAGAAAAGGTACCTTTGCGTCCACCAGAATGATAATGTGTATTGAGGCTTGAGGCATGAGCATGCGCATTTATTTATATACGACTTAATGAATGATCTATGCTGTTCGGCCATACTACAAAAATATTACGTGCTAACCATGGCGATGTCAGTTAAGATCAATTAGCTAATGTTTTCTTGAACTTAAGACGAAATTAAGTTACTGTACAAACAAACGCTTGGTGACGGCATCGCCAGGTTCTTTAGGCAGAACAGAGCTGTGTAATAGGCTACGTGCTGCTGGGGAACGAATTCTTAATTCGTGGCCATGATATATACGAGCGGTTCCCAAACTTTTTTCCTGTTTATCGCCATATAAAGATAACTCATGTTTAATCATACGCAAATAACCAGAACATGCATGACAATAACAACATCAACAAAGTTTCAATATAATGGAACAAAACTACGCACAAGCTTCCACTTTTAAGAGGACGAGTGACAGACACAGGCTCAGTAACAGAAAGCACGTTATTTTCAGCCGCGTAATTTAGTTTTATTTAATAACGAAATATTTTGTAACATTACACATGTGACATGTTTTAAGGTCACTTTTGATCACTTTAATGCATCCTTACTGAAAAAAAAAATCGGACTACACATTTTTGAACGGCAGTGTACATTTAGTTGGTCATTATTGCAATATAAACACTATCAGAGTGATCAACAAGGTATATCTTCATTTACCAGTCGAAGACGGAGCAACTTTCTGCTATTATGTTTACTCCGTGCACTGTCAAGGGCTTCATCATATCTGTCGTGGTACCGGTCTTTGCAGCAATTATTTTTACCGCAAATACTGCATCGCGCGCTGTTGGCATCGAGCCTGGAGAAATGTAGCAACACTTTTGATCGACTTTTCCAGATCTTTAGAGTATTGTGTGTGTGTGCTCGCGTCTCATATGAGTATGTGCGCGGAGAGTTTGTGTGTGTGCTCGCGTCTCATATGAGTATGTGCGCGGAGAGTTTGTGTGTGTGCTCGGGTCACATTGAGTATGTGTATGTGGCGACTCGAGTTTGTGTGTGTGTGTTCGCGTTTCATATAAGTATGTGCGTGGAGAGTTTGTGGTGCTTGCGTGAGCGACTTTAGGTGTGTCGTTGTGCATTTCATATGTATTTGTTTAATCAAAAACGAATAAATTATAGTTTTTTTTATTTAGAATAAAAGGAAAAGGAATTTTCACAAAGGAAATGTTTACTGTTCATGTTTTTTTTATTGTGTGGAAAAATCCCACTTAATAAAACAGACCGCCATTACATTTTTCCTCTCACGCACCCCCTGGTGGTAGTACCTTTGGGAATCCCTGATATATACAGACCTATATCAAGAATAGCATCTGTATAGTGTTTTCCACAATCCACATCGTTTCAAAGCAACTTTACAGAAATTCATGTCTAATGCCTTAAAGGGACAATGTGTCGTTTTTTAGGTATTTTATTATCTAAAAGCAATATTATTATTCATAAATATGTCCTCAATGGTGTACAAATACCTCTGCCAATGATCTGACTTAACCTCATAAACGAAGAATTTATTATCTTTATATACATGGGACGGGTAGGTCCATGGCCATGTAGTTCATCTTGAAAAACTATAATAGCAGAGAGGGACAAAAAGTACTAGGCCAACGCGTTTCCACAACGCGTTTTCGTTCAGAGCCAGCCAGTCACGTGACGTGACTGAAACCAGCAGAAACGGAGGAGCAGATCAGTGAGAGGCGCTTGTCACTGCCCCGGCAAGTTTAAAAGGCTGCACTGTACGGTATTTATAATGGAGGAGTCCATACATATGCTGAGTCACAGGATAAGGAGTCCTCGTCGTCGTAAAAATCCAAAATAGGCCTTAAAAGGAAACGTGACCGGATTACAAAAAACAAGGGTTGATGTCGGGATAGCTTTTTCCAGGTGGACAGAGCTAATGCAGGAGAAAGCTTTTAAAAGAGACGCTGAAGTTGCCTGCTTTCTTCTCGACAGGTAAGTCAATGTTACGGTCTTAATTACAAGCTTTTATTCATTGCTTGGTTGTGTCTTTATTATATAGACAGCAGAACATTTATAGTTAAAAGTTAAACAGGCTCTTTGATTAATACAGCTATTGAGTAAAGTAGAGAAGGCCCTAAAAACAAGGTTGTAAGTTTTGTCTGTTCAAAACTGTAACATTCGTTTGTTCGTTGTGTTAAAGGGATACTCCACTTTTTTCGGAAATATGCTCATTTTACAACTCCCCCAGAGTTAAACAGTTGAGTTTTACCGTTTTAGAATCCATTCAGCCGAACTCCGGGTCTGACGATGCCACTTTTAGCATAGCTTAGCGTAGATCATTGATTCTGATGAGTCCAGTAGCATTTCTTTCAAAATGACCAAAGAGTTTCAATATTTTTCCTATTTAAAACTTGACTCTTCTGTAGTTAAACCGTGTACTAAGATCGACGGAAAATGAAAAGTTGCGATTTTCTAAGCCTATATGGCTAGGAACTACTCTCATTCCAGCGTAATAATCAAGGAACTGTGCGGCCGTACCATGAGTGCAGCAGGCGTAATGATATGACGCAGCGCCTGAAAATAGGTCTAATAGGTTAGACAAACTTAGTCCCGGTCACGTTGGAAGTTACTGAGCTGGGGACTATTTTCAGGCGCTGCGTCATATCATTACGCCTGCTGCACTCATGGTACGGCCGCACAGTTCCTTGATTATTACGCTGGAATGAGAGTAGTTCCTAGCCATATAGATTTAGAAAATCGCAACTTTTCATTTTCCGTCGATCTTAGTACACGGTTTAACTACAGAAGAGTCAAGTTTTAAATAGGAAAAATATTGAAACTCTTTGGTCATTTTGAAAGAAATGCTACTGGACTCATCAGAATCAATGATCTATGCTAAGCTATGCTAAAAGTGGTACCGTCAGACCCGGAGTTCGGCTGAATGGATTCTAAAACGGTAAGACTAAACTGTTTAACTCTGGGGGAGTTTTAAAATGAGCATATTTCCGAAAAAAGTGGAGTATATCCCTTTAAGTGCAGTTTGTTTGAAATAACAAACCAGTTCACCCGAAGGAAAACTCGATGAAGTGCTATTGAAGACATCCTGTCACAGCTTTTTGGTACATAATGGCTACCGTAGATGCAACACGCATTTTAAAAAACGAGGAGAGCACTATTCGTTTAAATGCAAAA
This sequence comes from Leuciscus waleckii, assembly GCA_900092035.1. Lineage (NCBI taxonomy): Eukaryota > Metazoa > Chordata > Actinopteri > Cypriniformes > Leuciscidae > Leuciscus > Leuciscus waleckii. The sequence continues at coordinate 1,232,197 of FLSR01004875.1, read as the reverse complement.
TACAATTTCACCACTAGATGGGAGAAAATCCTACACAATGTCCCTTTAATGCTTTAATATTGAGCTGTTTTAGGGCTGGGTGATATAGCCTATATGTTGCTAATATAAATGACCCCATACTGTTTGAGATTTAGCTATATTTTTATTAATTTATCCAGCAGATAAATCAGTGCCACTTTTAGTGAGCAGGACTGCATGAAATACGCACAGAATATTTATAGAATAAATACATAAAGTATATCTGTGATATTAACATATTACTGCAGGTTTGCGAAATATTCTAAGTTTGAATTTCACCGTTTTTTATTCATTTTGAGGAATACTGATTCTATTTATTTTTTTGCTAAATAAAATGAGTAGTAAATGCCTGCTCATATTTAGCCTAGAAATACAATAACCATGTTTACACAGTGCGCACAAAGCCTCTGCTCCTTACTCCCAATTTATCTCAACATGGGGACAAGAGGTGTCAGTGAACAAATGAAAAAAGAAAGTAACTTGCATTACTTATTTGAAAAAGTAATCCAGATATTTTGTTGTAAATTTAAAAGTAATGCGTTTCTTTACCAGTAATCAATAAAAAAGAAATCTGATTATGTAACTCATGTTACATAAACACAAATTGCCTTATTATAATTTTACCTAGTGTCATACATACGTTCTCAAGCCAAGACAAGGTTAAATTGTAGGCTTTGTCAAGACAACATACATACTAGGCCCAGTGCATTCTTACACATTATATGCTTCTTATATAAGAAAAGATGCTTACATATTACGTACAATAGATTACACACAATAACAATATTTAAATTGTAAAGTGCTTGTACATCATGGTAGAATTTGCTGCAATGATTTTGTGTGTGTTGTGTTTAGTTTTGCTGCAATGATTTTGTGTGTGTGTGTGTTTAGTAAAAAAAAAAAAAACAGAGTATAAACAATACAAAACCCACAACCCCTGAGTTCTACTCTCTCCAGTCTCCAGAACAGTTCTACTCTCTCCAGTCTCCAGAACAGTTCTACTCTCTCCAGTCTCCAGAACAGTTCTACTCTCTCCAGTCTCCAGAACAGTTCTACTCTCTCCAGTCTCCAGAACAGTTCTACTCTCTCCAGTCTCCAGAACAGTTCTACTCTCTCCAGTCTCCAGAACAGTTCTACTCTCTCCAGTCTCCAGAACAGTTCTACTCTCTCCAGTCTCCAGAACAGTTCTACTCTCTCCAGTCTCCAGAACAGTTCTACTCTCTCCAGTCTCCAGAACAGTTCTACTCTCTCCAGTCTCCAGAACAGTTCTACTCTCTCCAGTCTCCAGAACAGTTCTACTCTCTCCAGTCTCCAGAACAGTTCTACTCTCTCCAGTCTCCAGAACAGTTCTACTCTCTCCAGTCTCCAGAACAGTTCTACTCTCTCCAGTCTCCAGAACAGTTCTACTCTCTCCAGTCTCCAGAACAGTTCTACTCTCTCCAGTCTCCAGAACAGTTCTACTCTCTCCAGTCTCCAGAACAGTTCTACTCTCTCCAGTCTCCAGAACAGTTCTACTCTCTCCAGTCTCCAGAACAGTTCTACTCTCTCCAGTCTCCAGAACAGTTCTACTCTCTCCAGTCTCCAGAACAGTTCTACTCTCTCCAGTCTCCAGAACAGTTCTACTCTCTCCAGTCTCCAGAACAGTTCTACTCTCTCCAGTCTCCAGAACAGTTCTACTCTCTCCAGTCTCCAGAACAGTTCTACTCTCTCCAGTCTCCAGAACAGTTCTACTCTCTCCAGTCTCCAGAACAGTTCTACTCTCTCCAGTCTCCAGAACAGTTCTACTCTCTCCAGTCTCCAGAACAGTTCTACTCTCTCCAGTCTCCAGAACAGTTCTACTCTCTCCAGTCTCCAGAACAGTTCTACTCTCTCCAGTCTCCAGAACAGTTCTACTCTCTCCAGTCTCCAGAACAGTTCTACTCTCTCCAGTCTCCAGAACAGTTCTACTCTCTCCAGTCTCCAGAACAGTTCTACTCTCTCCAGTCTCCAGAACAGTTCTACTCTCTCCAGTCTCCAGAACAGTTCTACTCTCTCCAGTCTCCAGAACAGTTCTACTCTCTCCAGTCTCCAGAACAGTTCTACTCTCTCCAGTCTCCAGAACAGCTCTCCTCTCTCCAGTCTCCAGAACAGTTCTCCTCTCTCCAGTCTATAAAATATTTATTATAATGTTCATAAATATTTTTCATAAACTTAAACTTCTATAAAGAAAAATTTGGTTGCACTTTTTTCACTTCAACAACAATCTGCCAAGGGTCTTCTTTAAAATGAGAACAAACTTAAGTCTTTGCTCCCAAGCGTAACATTTTTATGAGAGTTTTTTGACTTGGACATTTCTGTCCACTTTGGACCTATGTGTATCTTGTTTTTTTGCTGTTAATGGTAACTGCATGCATTTTGGCACAGGTGTGTATTTTTATTGTAATTTTACTATTTCATCACCATTTCCTTTGAAAAAAATGTTTTGCACTAGTTACACAAAATACTTCCCTCTCAGCGCCTTTTGGACAAAAATGCACTTTTTTTTATCCCAGGACCATTTAACTATAAAATGATGAAATCTTTGTTAATAGGCTTTTTTTTCTGTTGGCAAGGCTTCAAAATTTACATTTTTACAATTTGTTATCAGATGGTGCCATTTTTTCAGGTTTGGCCTATAAAGCAAATACTCGCTATATTCCTGTTTTCTGCTTCGGCATATTATAGAGCCAATTGGATACATTGTGCAACGATAATTGTGTGGGTGTGTTGGTATGGATGTCAGAGTGTGGTTGGATGTGTGTTATAAAAAAAATATGTGTTGTGTGCATGTGTGTGTTTGTAGTATTGAGAGAGAAAAACTCAACTGCAAATAACAAATCCAATCACTGTGATCACCAGTGGAGTTTTGCTGGCATCCAATGGGGAAAGTCTGGTACTGCGCCCAAACAAAATCTTATCGAAAGCAAATTTTTTGAGATATCAACCTCAAATTTGGAACACAACTTATTTCGATTTATGGCTTTGATTTTCTAGCCGTTTTAGAATGCAACTTGTTTCATAAAATTTATATTTTATATAAAATAATGTTCATAAATAATTTTCATAAACTTAAACCTATATAACTTTTTTGGGGATTTAATTCTTTTAAAAAAATTACCTTCAGCAATAATCTGCCAAGGGTATTCTTTAAAATGATACCAAATTAAGTCTGTGTTCCCAAGCTTCAACTTTTTATGACAGTTGTTTGACATGGACATGTTTGTCCTCTATGTAGCTATGTGTAACTTTTTTTAAATTGATGCAAAAGGGTTCAATCATTTTAGTTAATGCAAAGGAACATACAGAGACGCAATGTGACTCACCTAAGTTAAACGAGTGTCGCGTCTCTCTTTTCGCGTGATTGTAACGCCTTGCATGATAAACACAAGACTATATTCCTAAAGATAATGAATATAATTAATTTTGATGATAAAATGTTTTCAGAACTGTGCACTGTTTGTTTATTGGCAGGTTATGGAGTTAGTCGCTCGCAGTATCTTTCGGTCTAAAGTTAGAGACAGAAACTGTTACAGAAATGCAGGCCCATAATAATAAATCAATAAAAAGGAACACTTCAGTACATTATACAAGATAAACATATATGGATTATCATATGTTACTTCAAATTTTATCATTCGTTATGACATTATGAAATGAGATAGGAGTAAAAACATGTAGCCTAATGTATGCGCGTTTTGCTTTCAAATGCACAGCGTGAGTGACCCAAACTTACAATGCTTTACATTATTGTTACCACATTAAATAAACATCTACATTGAACAGATATCCACGAACACAGTATTCGAACACTGTCAGTCTCACCCCTCTGCCAAGAGGGGAACTAGAGTGGCGAGGCATAGCGGTGTGCGCTGTCGTTCCCACCCTCATGGGACCCAGAGATTACAGACACTGCTCTTTTATTGAAGGGACAAAAAGAAAAGGAAACAAAGGATTCTCCACCCGGCCCTTCTCCGGGGGAGGGAGAGGTGCAGACATCATCTCCCGAAACCAGTTCCCTCCATCTCTGGGTTGCCCGTCTCAGGGTCGCTTGCTCTTCCTTTTACCAGAGGACTTGGCAGGACCCTGGACTGGCTGGGCGGTCCTCTTGTGGCCTGCCCGCTGCTGTTGCCTGGGTGGAGGCAGGATGTGCTTTATCGCCTCTGGCTTCCTCTGGGTCGCCGAGAACTGCTGGGAAAAATTCTTGACAGCGTCGCCGAAGAGGCTGGCCTGGGGGATAGGGGAGTTAAGGAACCGATTTTTTTTCTGACCGCTCCACTGGTGGGATGTCTACGTACCCCTTAGCTGCCCCTCCGTCGAGGGTGGTGAGGGGGGAAGAGGCAACAGGGCGGTATCGTGCATTTAGGGGTGCCGTCCATGACCTAGTCATCTCATCATGCACTTCTGGAAAGAAAGGCACTGGGTTCTTTGTGAAGGTGCATCACTTTGGGCCCCCAATGAAATTCATGACACAAAACAGCCTCAAACTTACAATTTTAATTAAAGCAATTCAATTATACAATGCTGGAACAACAATTCTGTTGGTTGGTAGCCTTATTTCTCTGATGTTTGATTACACAATTTTGGATAAACTATAGTTCATAAAATGGAACAATTTGTCATAAAACTGTTTTGACAGTTAGAAATGGTATTGCGTTCAAACTGAGTGTTTCAGAAATTTTCGTTTTGGAAAATTGCAACAAAACGACGGTGGCAATTTTTTATTTATTTTTTACCACCGACATTTATGCAGAAATGAGCAATGCCGAAATAACCCTTATAATGTGATTCAAACTTTTAGGTGCATCAAAAATAAAAACAATAAGAAAGTCCTTGAACATGGAAAGCAATGGAAATTACACTACATTTTGGAAGTAAGCTAAGTTTATTTCCCCACAAAGATAAATGTTTGGTCGTATATCCCGCTCTGCGCTTTGAGAGGACTGTCTCTTGTCTAATAGCTGTGTGTTTTCTCCCAATGTTCCAAAGCAATGAACACTGATTGTAAAAGGTCAGAAGAGCCTAATTAAGAATTTTATCTTCCTAACGAGCAAGATATGAATAGATATTTGATGCTGCACTGCCAAAGAAAACAAAACTGAATTACCTGTGCGTGTGAAATGCGCTTTAGCTACAAATAAGCTTCACGTGCCTTACCATGTCCAACAAGTATTTTTTCCAATGTGGTTTTATACTGCAAATGGCTAATAAAGTGAATCTGAATCTGAATCTGTAAAAATGTAATTTGACATGAAATGAAGATTGAAACTATCGAGATACAGTGTTTTTCTCCTTTGCCATCGTAAAGGATGCGAATATAGGGATTAAAAGTGAATGAAAGAAAGTAAAACGTTTATAGTCCCCTTCGAAAGGAGACGTGAGTGAGGATTTAAGAAAAGAAACACGAGATTCCATGTCCAGAGGAACAGGCTAAATCATGGAATAGGGTATTGGTAAATTTGTGGAAAATCACAACCGACATATAGCTCAATTATAATTTTATGTGCTCGCACGTACCTCTCTCATTCAGCACGAATCCAAATGTTTCCATGGTCGTGATGTAACATTTGGTTGCTAACCTATCATTTCTTTTGTGAACAAAGGGTTGTGCTGATATCCTTGTAAAACAACATTCACGGGAACAATAATGTGTTTTGGTTTACCAGTGCAGGTGCTACTCTACACAGCCCGTAACAAAAGTGAATAATATAGAGCATTAAAGGGTGATGACACCCCCCTCTTTCAGCTCAAGTCTAGCTCACAATCGTTTTGAAAAATGCAGCTTAAATGGGCGTGGTGTCTGTGAGAAGAAGGGAGGGGAGTGGTGTGGTCAAAGCCAGTGGGCCAGCATATCGACTGTCATCACTGATCTATATAATGACATTCTATATAGATCAGTGACTGTCACTAAAAATCTGTGGTAAAACGTGAGGAAATGCTAGATTTTTTTATAGCTGTTAAAGTTAAAGTCTAATGAAATACATGGACACCTTATTTTTGTCCTTTCAAAAGTAACTGAATGCAACTTGCTACACATATTAGCCTACTACAGTACTCATAATTATATTTAAAACATATAAATGTACATGCATATGTATAATTATGCCATTATAAAATATATATTTGTTTATATACACACACTATAAATGCATATATTTGAAAATAATAAATTTTCCGCTTTAAAAAAACAAAACGTTCCGTACATAGCCTAGATCTACGCGCCCCCTAAACCCACATACACTGTAAAAAATTTCTAACCCTCCCAAATCAAACATTTCGAGTGACCGATAACATCTAAATTTTTCTATCGGCCCAAGTGAAATTCTTGTTGCAATAGTCTGTTAACATTGGCTCAATGAGAAATAATACGTCAGACTAATTGAAAAATGTAGATGTGATCGGTCACTTGAAATTTTTGACTTGGGGATGTATTTTTTTTTTACAGTGTACAAACGTTCAGTAAACAAAGTTAATATTACATTTTAGACACTATTTTAAACAAGTTTTAAATACGTTTTTGCTGTTTTGGCAATGAAAAGAGTTCCAAACAAATCCACAGAAGAACTGTTCTGCCTTTCCGAGCAACACAGCGGTGTTTCGTCACTGAACGAACCAGCTACTTTAAACAAAATAGTTGAATAAATGATTCAATGACTTACTCTGGTGTCATGAATAATTAAGAGGCAGTGTCTTCTCATTGGATAAGAAAACTCAGTCATGAATAATTATGAGACACCGATGAGTCATCAAAGTACTATAGTGCTCTGCCACATCACAGCCTGTGACGTGGACACGATGAAGATTTTAAACCCGGAAGACGAAAATAGCGGAAAAAAACTACAATTTAACCATTTCCCCCTACTATTAAATCTAACAGATGCTAACATTGTCTTCAATGGTGTACAACACACATACCTCTGTTAAAATCTCAGAAAATTTGGTTTAGGGTTTCATGACCCTTTAATATACTATTCCAAGTAAATGCATTTGAATGTTGAACAGTTCATTTGCATATTTTTAATTCAATTATTAAAAAAAAAAAGTTGTCAAACTTCTGTGCGGCCGCCAGTTTAAGAAGCAGAGTCCCCTGAACCGTGAACCTCTCCTAAACATAAGAACCAGAGCCTGTTGACCACTGTAGGAAACCTGGGAAATATCAAGAAGAACTCATAAAGTATGGATTCCCCTGCTGTACTGTCAGCGATGTGGACCATCCTCAGTGTGTAATCTGTTCAGATGTGCTTGTCCATGACAGTATGAAGCCTGGGAAAATGCAGACATCTGGAAACAAGGCACCCTACTCGAGTCAAAAAACCTATAGATGTTTTCTCGCAGAAATCCAACTGATTGAGCATGTATATTGTTGTGGTTTCTCTCTTTTGTGAAATCACTTCTCAGAGATCTTTGATGGCAGAAATATGACACTTTATTTTACAACAAAAACCAAGCATCTCCTGCAGAAGATAACTCCAGATTTGTGCTCAGCTCAACACATACCATACATCCTTTTTAAAAATGGTAACACACCCTATAGATATTTTGGGGTAAAAGGTATTGCACCATGTGACATACTAGAATATAATTTTCTGATGCAAGCAACATTCCAGGCCTTACTTCAGGCTTCAGAAAGTCAAACCAAAGTCACACCTAGAGGAAATAATAGTGTACAAACATACAGCTAAATTACTTATTTTCTAAATAATAAAATCTTCTACAATATCCGAAAGGCTTAAGATGCCGAATCTGTCATTACAAGCTCCAAACATCCTGACATTCAATGAGGAAACTGATGAATTTGTCATGTGGAGATGAACATCTGGAGGTGAGTGGACTAAAGATACACATCACTGGTCATCTCCAATCCATAAACACAACCAGAACCGTATGACTGGATCATTCACTGAATCTAGGACTAATCTCCACACAAATCTAGAAGGTGCTTTGCTGAAGATCGAAGATTAAAACTTTATTTTCCAGCTCCACATGGCCTGAATTTTGGATTGCAGAATACAAAGTTATCCAGTGTGGCAATGGATGTAAAGCTTCCATTTGAATCTACATATTTTTCTGCTGTTGTTACATACATGAAAAACAAATATCGATGACGTCTTGATGTTGAGGATGATCTGAAGGTAGCCGTACCCACGTCATAGATTAAGCTTTTGTGCTCTGAAAAACAAGTGCACACATCCCTCTGAAGACTAAGCCTAGATGAGTTTTATATACGGTTAATATAGTGGAAGTGGATGCAACATAGTTCAAATGTTGTGAAGGACTTAAAGGGATACTTCACCGATTCGCATTAAGCTTTGTATCAGTAGAAACCCGGTAGTATTTTGGAATGACCGTGCTTCCCTCCCTCATGAGACGAGAGATTTCTGTGTTGTGTGTCTGGAAAAAAAACTCCAGAGGAGGCTCTTTTGTCCAGAGGCGAGAGACTCCAGCCAGTAGGAGGAGCTCGTTCCTCATGTCTTCAACCCGCCCATAGGAGGATCTCACGATAAAACACCACTTTTCAGTTTCGAGTCGACCGTAGCCTAGCTGTATCATTCATTTTTTCTGATACTGCCCTCTGTAACCGGTAGGCGTGGCTTGGGACTGTCATCGTAGGGCAGCGAAGCAAGTGCATTCTGGGAGTTGTTGTCTTTCATCCACATGAGCCAAAAATACATTTTCAAGGCACCAAATACAAGGCACCAACTTCTAAAATAATTTCACATTTCTACTACATAAATGACCCAATTTAAATACACATTCATCTTTCCAGTGGTGAAATATCCCTTTAAAACAACTCTTTTTTTGTGCATTTATTGTTTGTGTATAGTGTTTATTGTTTGTGTATAGTGTCACGAGTTCTCGACGTCTCTCCAGAGTCAAACACACACTATCAGTGGTTTACTTTCAGCTGTTGCAAAGAAAAGAAACACATGTTTATAGTTTGAACCATTTAAAAAATGTTTAATACAAATAAAATGTTTGTTACAACTGCATCCCTGAAGAGAAAAAAATCCACATTGATCAATTTGATTTTATTGTTAATTTCCAAGCTTATTAGCAGTGTACTCACCTGTTGAAATGAATCCTTATTTCATTGTGACTGGTAAACTTTTGGAAAGGAGGCCTTGGAAGACCTTAATCAGAATGAAAAAACTCTGTTTTGCTTGAATTCAGCGAGGTGAAGGCAGTCGTGGCAGTGAATCAGATCCGTACGTCCTGAAGAGGCTAGAGAAGGACGTCTCTAATGCTGTTTTTCCACTGCATGCTACGGCTCGGTACGGCTCACTTCTGGGGGGTTACCGCTGTGTACAACACCTAGTGACCGGTACTTTTTTTAGTAAGCCATACCGATACTAAAGGGGTGACGTGTAAACAATGTAGATCACTGATTGGTCAGAGAGTATCGTTATTGGATTTGACAACTACAGTAGGCAACATTTGAAGTGGATCAAAAAAAGTTCAAAGTTGTCCTAAGACAAGAACGGGTATTGTTCAAAATTCATGTATAACTTTGATGAAAGGTTTTGATCCACTTCAATGTTGACTAAACTGTAAAAACTGCAGTAGAAAAGCAAACCGAGTTAAAGTAAAGCGAGCCGAGCTATGGGTGCCTCTCACTCTTTAATTTGATGATTGCTCGTCTCATCACTCCTCCGTCCTCCAGCCTGTGACCTGGAAACCGATCAAGCTCAGCCATCTTGTAGGATATCTCAACTCTCTAACTGAACCGCGAGGAATGAGGGGGCGAGGAACGAGGAGAAAAGGAGTGAGGAGGCGAGGAACGAGGAGGCGAGGAACGAAGAGCAAGGAGGTGAACGAGGAGGTGAGGAAAGAGGATCAAGGAACGAGGGAGTGAGGAACGAGGAGGCGAGGGCGCGGAAAGAGGCGGCGAGGAGCAAGGGGGCGAGGAATGAGGAGGTGAGGAAGCGACGAACGAGGCGAGGTACGAGGGAGTGAGGAACGAGGAGGCAAGGAGGCGAGGAAGCGAGGAACGAGGAGGCGAGGAACGAGGAGCAAGGAACGAGGGGGCGAGGAACGAGGAGAATAGGAGTGAGGAGGCGAGGAACGAAGAGCAAGGTGAACGAGGAGGTGAGGAAAGAGGAGCAAGGAACGAGGGAGTGAGGAACGAGGAGGCGAGGAGCAAGGAGGCGAGGGGGCGAGGAATGAGGAGGCAAGGAAGCGACGAACGAGGAGGCGAGGTACGAGGGAGTGAGGAATGAGGAGGCGAGGAACGAGGGGGCGAGGAACGAGGAGCAAGGAGGTGAGGAAGCGAGGAACAAGGGGGCGAGGAACGAGGAGCAAGGAGGTGAGGAAGCGAGGAACGAGAGAAACGTTCAGACCATTTCCTGTTTTCCTATTAGAAGGCTTGTGATTGGCTTAAGAAAAATAGACGTCATTCTATGCGTCAACGCATTACTTTATGGAGAGCTTACGACCTACTAGCTACGTTCTGTCTTACAAACAAATGGTGCAACGGAATAAAATACAGAGTTAGTTACAAACTAGATAGTAGTTACTAAGCCTCTAGTGTGGACTTTACGTTCGAATTTAAGAAAGACAAGTAAAAGTAAAAGTTACGTCATAAAATCTTTTAAATGTGAAAGTAAGAAATTGATCGATGGAAAGAACCTAATTATAGTTACATGTTAGCTAACAAAATAAACCATATAAAAGCCATTTGAAGCGGCAAATGCAACAGCGGCAGTCATCTTTGTTTTAAATGAATTCAACCCAAGCGCTCGTTGGTGACGTGGATGATTACGTTACTGTTGCTCATCTGTCCATCATCGTATAAAGCCTGACAATTTGATTGGTCCGAACAGCTTTTGTTCGGGCATAATAGCTCAACGGATCAAGTCCAGACCGAACTTCCCGACCTAAAAAATTTGTGGGGGGGGCTAAGATCGGCTGGCATCCAGGCTAACCCAAAACACCAATGTCATGTAAACGAACATCCAAAAACGCATTAAAAGTTTCCAGTTTTAGCTTAAAACGATGTTGTGTAAACAGCACCTCAGATCAAGTCTTAATTTACTCCCTCGAACGAGCAAAAATTTGCCTCAGATTTCGGGATTTGTCGGCTATTTCACAAAAACTGTAGGCGAGTGAAAATCGGGGCTAAAATTGTGCAGTGTGAACTCAGCATTACTATGAGCAAGTCATCCATGTACGGTAAATGCGAATCAAACTGAATCAAAATGGTGATGAATGCAGGACTTCGCCAATGATTTCGCCTGATTAAAGAGGACCCTGTCTCTATGAAGCCCCTCCTTCTGAAAAGCACACTGTGCTCTGATTGGTCGGCTGGAGCAGTGTGTTGTGATTGGTCGAGCTCTTAGCGTGTGTTTGGGAAATGTCCCGCCCCTTACCATAACCGCCAGTTTAACACACTACTAACTCACTCAGCCAGGCCCCGCCCCTTTATTCTGCATATTAATTATTTAAATGAGGAATATTGTGAGGTGAAGACTACAATGGAGGCGTTTCAGCGAGTTCAGAAACACTGACCTAACATTGTCTTCTTAGTCAAACATTCATTACACTCAGATGTGCATCACAACACAAGACATAAAAACCAAAGACACCATTCCATAGTTCAGCATTTCATGTTTTAATTTTGCATGTTTAATTCTTCATTCCAGCTGCACTCCAAAATCTACAATATTCAGAAAACGTGCACAAAAAGGTTTTAGGTTTTCCTTCCTCCTGCGAGAAAATAAAATAAAATAGAAAAAAAACAAAATAAAATAGAAAACATAACTATTACTCAAGCAGAGTAGAGAGGAAACTAGTGTTAAATCTAGAAAGTTCCTTCTAGTCATGTAATTGATCAGTAACTCAGTCGCATCATCATCATATAAAGGTCAATTGGGAATCCTCCAGTCTGGGCTCCAAACCACAGGGTTAAAAAAAATATTCTCTCTAAAAGAAATATTCTCAACTCATTATTATAGCAGTAAATGTCATGTGTGCAGAAACTGCAGCATCCCCCAACCCTCCCTCGAACAAAACCTCCAACTTCAGGATAAAGAAGAAAAAAAACACAAATATTGAGGAATGACAAATATTCAATGTCCCAAAAATTAAGGAAAAACAAAAATTCAATATCAAAAAAAAAAAAAAAAAGTCATCACCTGAAACCTGATGCAGAAAGCAGAGCTTATCCTCTGACACTCACGTCTAGGACTTTAAAATCCGTAACTTCCTAGAGTTAAATTAAAATAAATAAATGTCCGATACAGGGAAAAACGGTCAATCTATCATTTTTTTGTAGTTGCTCTCTTTTTTATTTTTTCTGTTTTTCTAAGAAAAATCTGAGATAACAAAAACAGATTAATGCGTTTTTTCAGATTTTTCCCACTTTCTCCCTCTGTCCGCTTCCGTATGGTAATGTTTAACTGACAAAAGTACGCAAAAGAAAAGAGACATTAAAAACTGTACGCAAAGGGATTTTTAAAAACATTTTCATGAAATAAATAAATAAAACACTTTGTGTGTGTGTGTGTGTGTATATATCCATGAAGCATAGCTGGGGGTGGGTGAAAGGAAAGGATGGGTCGAAAATACTTGGTTTCCTTTTTGCACTTAGAGAGCGTAAATGTGATGGAGGAGGAGAAAAGGGTCAGAGAGAGAGAAGAGAGAGAGAGAGAGGAGAGAGAGAGAGAGAGAGAGACTCTATTTTTTTTAAAGATACCGCGACCACCGAGATAGAGAGAGAGAGAGAGAGAGAGAGAGAGAGAGAGAGAGAGAGAGAGAGAGAGAGACATCAGTTTGCAGCCATCCCTGTCGCCTCGGACGAGAGTCTGCAAGAGCGAGAGAACACAGGTGTCAATCACGTGTCAGATGAACCTCACTAGCCGCGCTTCCATTACAGATTTGTGCTAAACTTTTGTGATATTTTCTAAATGTCGATAAAAAACCTATTGTGAAATGACGGCGTTTCCTTTAGCCGATGTTATGCGATTGAAACCTAAATGTTTTTCTCAGTCATTCCAAACATCATGGCGACAGATGTCCCAGGTGTACACATCTCAGCCACCGCTAGTGATGGAGACGTAGGCGTGCGATTCAACATTAGTGGACAGGACAGACTCTTATACTGAGAGTTTCTCCCTCATTTCTGCTTCAAGCTCGTGATTGTGGCGTTTCTTTCTGGTTTAGAATCCAGTATTCCTGTCATTCTTTTATGAGTTTAATAGAGAACTGTCTCATCTTCTGTCCAATCACGCCGCCTCATCTACGTCAGGTGACTGTAAGAGCAAGTTTCTATTGCAGTTTAGCGAAATATTACTTTTTTGAATTGCCTGAAAAACCTCCTCATGTGAGTTTAAACACTTTTTTGCGTTTCCATTTTGGGCGTATTTTACACTCGCAATTTCAATCCCGCAGTTTGAAGGGTAATGTGGAGTACGGTACAGCTGCTGATGTGGAGCACACAGGTGAGGGTGATGCGTTACCGTGCGTTGATCAGGTACTCGGCCAGGCTGATGCTGGCGGGCGAGCCGGTGATGGTCACCTGACGGTCCGTCGAACCCTCCACGGGGTTGGCGATCTTGATCTGTGCCCCGGACATCTGGCGAATCTCATGATCTTGGCACCTTGCGGCCGATGATGCAGCCAATCAACTGTCACAATTAACCAAGACATTAACCTAACAATTCACAAAGCAGTGCTTACAACACTTGAGTCGCGTCTAGGGTTGGGAATCGAATACTTAGATTAATTTGTGTGTATTTCAATATGACTTTAAGCCATTGAAGCGCGAGAGAGTGTGTTCATGGGTATCAGTATATTGGACCCGTGCAGCTCTTAAAGTGACAGCGCTAATATTCCTGCCGTCTCTATAACACTGATCAAGTATACAGACAGAAGACTGAGAGAAAACTCACTCGTTCCGCACTTAGTAACTTGTGTAACTATATTTGTAAAGTATATTTTATTAATAAAGTGCAGTGTTATCTTACATTTGATTAGTTTCTGAACTTGAAAATATTAAAACACTGTTTTAATCGTGTCTTTGTTCAGTTGTGTGTATTTGTTGCGATTGCAATTATTTTATTTGTTGTTTTTTAATAACTGAGCGTTTACTTGTCTTTAATAATGCTTGAAGTGTATATTAGTTCGGCAAGCTGTTTTTCTATGGTGTTTTTAACCCACAGGCAAACGTTCTGTGAGTGTTCTTCAGCCTCATGAGTTCTGCTCATCATACTCGGTGTCTTATTGCAAAACATTTAATAGAAGCTGAATATCTGCGGTTTATTCACCTCATCCGGATTGAAATTAGGAATCGACAAGAATCAGAATCGAAATCATTACATTTCAAATGATACCCAACCCTAGTCGTGTAACCTTGTCTAATCTCATCTAATCAGCGTCAGGGAACTCACATCGTTTGGAATGGTCAGTTCGTGAGAGCCTGTCTGCGCAGACGCATCCATACCAGCTGCAGGAGAGAAACACACACTCAGTGACCGGCTTACACGTGTGTGTGTGTGTGTGTGTGTGTACCTGTGAAGCCCTGGCTGCTGGGGGCCAGAGGGAACGGGCTCTGCTGCATGGCCAACTGGTGGAGTTTGGTGAGCTGTGAACACAGAGAACAGCATCACAACAGGCCCAACTCTGAGCAGAGGATTGTGGGAAAGCAAAGAGCGCCTCTTACATCAGGCTGAGGAATGGCATGTTGTCCCTGCACCGCGTATGCCTGCAAAACACGGGTTTCAGATCAAACACACACACACACACACAGAGATGCTACAGTGACATCAAGACGCTCACCTGTCCTCCTGCAAAGATGACAGGCGATCCTGAGGGTTTGGGTCGGTACGGGATGGTCACGCCTTTGGGAGGCGACTGGAACGAGAAGAGGAACAGAACGATCAAAACATGTGGTTTCTGTGCATGGGCTGTTGATTGGATGCTGAGATGTGGGCGGGGCTTAAACACAACATGACTGGAGAAGTCCTGCATACGCCACAGACCCACACGTCAGAGGAAGATCCAGCTATGACATGTTGATTAAACATTGCAAGGACTAGGGCTGGCAATATTTAAATTTAGAATATTCGAATTAAATATAAACAAAAACGAGCATTCAAATGTTTGGTGTGTGAAGAGGCGCGGGAGACATGTCGACGTCACTGACACGGTGTGTTTGTGTTAGCGGATCCAGTACAGCAGGTGCGGCGGCGTTGCTAATGTGGGAAAATGACGAAAACACACTCAGTCGAGGCAATAATCGTGCAGCGACACACTTGACCAAACCTGCACATCGGTCAGAGCTGAGTGTGTGTGTGTGTGTGTGTGTGTGTTCATCAGCTGAAACACCTTCAACAGAAAGCAGATCAGATCAAGAGCATCTGGTGTTTATGATGATCTAGATGTAGCGAGTGCTTCTGAATGTCAGTTTGTGTGTTGATGTAGTTCATATGATTGCGCTTCTCGCGCCTCTTGGTATCGTTACCTCCAGCATGACCACACAGATCTGCTTGACACACTCGATGATGGACAGCGGGGTCCCGGCGATGGTGATGGCTCTCTCGGTGGAGTTAGGCAGCATGTCACCAGCCACCTGTACCTGAGCTCCTGTCGACTGAACACACACACACAGCGTCACTGTATACATGTATAGATAGAGATTTTCTGGGATTTTACCGATAACGATAATTAGACAATATTTGGCTGAGTGCTTTTGTTGTGTTGGTGCCTTTGCAGGTTTAGGACTGGTCAGTTCACGGCAGTGACAGAAATCATCTTTTCCAAGATTAAGAAGATTTTTACCTTTTATGGGCATTTTTCCTTTATAAAGCTTTTTTAACCTAATTAAATGTATGCATAATTTGTCAAGATCTTACATTAAATCAAATTCTATTAGAATAAGACTCAATAGGGCTGTTAATCAGATGAAATCAGTATCAACAATTAATCTTTGCACAAAAAAAAAATGAAAAGATACTTTAACTGTTATATTAAAACCACCAGTAGGTGGCAGTGAGTCACTGTTAATGAGTGAGTCATTCAACCGATTCATTCAAACGTTTTGTCTTAACGAGTGAGTCATTGAATCATTCGTTCAACCGATTCATTCAAACGTTTTGTCTTAACGAGCGAGTCATTGAATCATTCGTTGAGCCGATTCGATCATTCAGTAATGAAACACTGTCATGTGTCGTTCAGAGACTCAGTCCCGTGTCTTTGTTGGAACTATTTTCGTTGGCAAAATGGAGCAAAAACATCCGATATTGTGTCTAAAATGTAAGTCATTAATATTACCTTCTTGCTAGTTGAACTGTGGTATAAAATCAAAGTCACATTTGTAATCATAATAATAATAATAATAATATGTTTATTTTCTATAGCGTTAGAGGACATCCATGTTTTAAGTTCGTGGAGGCAGGAGATAACTGAAGAGGGTGGAAAAGATGAGTTGGGATTGATCGTGAAGTAGATTTGAACATCATCACGTAGCTATGAAATTGAGACCATGCTGTCTGATGATCTGGCCTAACGGTAGCAAGTAGATTAGAAATAGAAGCGGACCAAGTACAGAGCCTTGGGGCACACCGTGAGAAACAGGCACAGAACGTGAGCGATTCTTACCTATCTTAACAAATTGTTGTCTATCACATAGATACGAGGTCAACCACTGAAGTGCCGCACCCGTGATGCCTATTGCAGACAATCGTGAGATAAGTGTTGAGTGGCACACAGTGTCAAATGCTGCACTGAGGTCAAGTAGAACCAGGATACTATGTGCACCCGAATCAGAAGCCAGAAGGAGATCATTTAGTACTTTTAGAAGAGCTGTTTCTGTGCTGTGGTATGTACGGAACCCAGATTGAAGGGGTTCAAAGAGATTATGTCTCTCTAAGTGTGATTGCAGTTGTGCCACAACTACCTTTTCAAGTAGCTTGCCAACGAAAGCGAGGTTTGATATTGGTCAAATATCATGCTGATATTTGGAGAAAGAAACACTCTTCGTGTGATATTGATTGACTATAATAAAGTATATGAATATTAAAGGAATAGAGGCATTTCCTAAATTCTTGAATATTGAGGGCATTATAAACGCATTAAGCGATGACTGTGGAAGCTCTAACCACTGAAACGACACTATGATAGAGATATCGCTCTCCTTATTCAAGCTGATTTCCCCCCCATGAACATATGATTGAGCTGAAGAATGAAAGCTGTCTCATATACTTGCATATTTATGAGCAATATCACACTCATAGCCATGAAGAATGGCTCCACATCAGACAGACTGCAGCTTTAATCTTACATGAAAATATCGTTTTAATCAATAAAATTAAACACTAATTTCCCATATATTGTCTTTCAATAATCCAAGTCCTTCTTCATAAATATGGCTGATCTCAAGGGTTTCAAACAGTCCAATTCAAGTTCCTCACGCATTAAGCAGCTTCTGCAAACCCTGGTAAAACACACTCATTATGGGTATTATGGGGTGTCTGCTCATCTCCCGATCTCCTTGACATTATGGGTATTATGGGGTGTCTGCTCACCTCCCTGATCTCCTTGATCTTGCAGCCGCCCTTGCCGATGAGCGAGCCGCACTGGCTGGCCGGCACCACGATCCGCAGCGTCACCGGGGGCTTGGAGGTGGCCGTGCTGTTGGACATGGAGCTGCTGATGTCCTGGAACAAACACACACACACACACACATCAGCACAGACTCTCACTCACACACACACACACACACACACACGTGTGGAGCGAGCCGTACCTCCTCCAGCTTCTCGATGATCATGGAGAAGGCCTTGAAGATGGCGGTGGTGGGGCCAGCGAGCGTGATGATGCGTTCGGGACAGTTCCCCTCAGAGATGTTGATCCGCGCACCACTCTGCACACACACACACACACATCAAGATCTAGGGCTAACGCTAGCTGCTATTTTAGAGATCGAGTAATCGGATAAAAAATTTTTTATCGGACTATTAAAAAGAGATCCAAGTGAACAACAGCCTTGCAAATGACTTACACTACAAATATATAATAACAAGCAATAATAATTGGTTCAAATAAAGAATCAAAGTAATATGGGTTTCAAGCACCTCAAGCACCTTCTATGTACTGTAACAGAAACAGTAGTGCATTACAATATTGCGTTACTCCCTTAAAAAGTAACTAATTGTGTTCCTTAGTTACTTTTTTAGAAAAGTAATGCGTTACGTCACTTTTGCTATTAGTCTAGACGTGTTAGTCGTTACACTATGGCATGATCAAACCCTTGTTTAATACTGGCCAAACTACATTTGTTCACATGTCCACGTAATCTTTAATATTCGGTCACTTCTGTACGACAGAAACGCATCAGCCGCTGTAATTTCACAAAACAGTGCATCTATATATTTACTGAATCGCGCCTTTGTGACTTCACAACAGCACTATGCTATTATGATTGTATGGTTTATGATTGATTATGATTGTAAATGGTGTTGTATATATGGCGTAGTCTCAGTAACCGGTGTGGTAATGCGTCTGTGGAGCGGTTACTCCGCATGGGTTACTCCATACTCGAGGAGTCGTTCTAGTGGAGAAGTGGACTTCAGTGGAGGTATGGTGACCGCTCTATCAGCACATCACCACACAGCAGCAGATCTCACCTCCTCTCGCATCTTCTTCACCGATTCACCTTTCTGCAACACACACACACATCAATGATAAACAGGTTAAAGCAGTACTAGCTCTGGTTGGCCACTAGGTGGCGATGTACCAACACAATAAAGCAAGGCAGTTTGATTCTAAACTTGGAATTCTATTGTTTAACTGAACATCAAAATATTAGGCATGACAGTAAACATGAGTGTGTGTGTTCCTGTGGTGTGTGTAAGTGACCTGTAATCACAGCACACACACACACACACGTGATCTGAACACCCTCTCCTCATGTTTCCTCAGAGCCTGAGATGCAGGAGTTATCGCTCTCCACACGTCTATGACTGATGAACACACTCATTACTGAAAGCCCATCAGACGGCCTATCGAGACTAGCCATGAAGATGCACTTGGCCGAAAACTGATTACTTTATTCTTTTTTTAATAATTATTAATCTTATTTGAAATCTTATTTTTGTATAATTGTATTATTATTAGGCTTTTTAATGAAATAAATTACTGAATCTGAATTAAAAAAAGGCAAGCCAATAAGATAACCACACTATTATTTAAAGTGACACGGAAATTGGACAGAAAATAGGCTCATAATAAAATATTAAACATCACTATATTATTCTGTATTCAGTATTATGCAACAGAATCAGATTTAACAGATTTTTTGTTTTGCCGATGATGAAAATAGAGTATAGTCCTGGAGAGATGATATCATCAGAGCATGTGAGCGGATCAGGTGTACCCTAGTGGCCATCCGTGATTTAAGCGTTCGTTGGCCAGGACACTGATATAGGAGCGGCTGTTTCCCCAGTGAAGCGTCACACTGTGCTGGTCCAGGCCCTCGGATCGCCATATTCAGGCGTCACAACATTATAATGTCCCTCATTAATAACAGATTCATCCTGAGGTTTGTGTTTTCACAGATTACCATATGATGCCGTTTAATGTTTTTCTTTAGGGTGTAATGTTTTGCTTTGTGCATGAATACACACTAGGGCTGTCACTTTTGAGAAAAAAATCTAATTCGAACGGATATCGAATATCAAGCAACGAATTCGAATAAATTTGAATATCTACGAGTAAAATGTCAAATGAAGTTAAAGTCTGCATGAAATCAAATTTGACAAATCTTCTTTTTATATGTAATATTGTAGTGTTTATTATAAATGATTTATCTGTACACTTCATAATTTTTTTTAAATTCATGTACCCTTATAATCTTTAATCAAATACATTACCCTTCCCTCCCCCCTCGAAACGACCTCTCTTCTCTTTCGGTCACGTGCCATGGCGAAAGGGTGCGGCCAGAGCCGATGAGGGTGCGGCTATCGGTGTCTGTCTCGTTTTGAGCGTTTTGAGTCAAGTCAAGTTATCAGTCAAGTTCACCCTCGAGAGCATCTCGAAGAGTCCGAATGGTAGGCTATCTATCTTATCTAAATCTAGTTATTTACTTATCGGACACGTCGAGATGCTCTCGATGGTGAACTTGACTGATAACTTGACTCAAAACGAGACAGACACCGATAGCCGCACCCTCATCGGCTCTGGCCGCACCCTTTCGCCATGGCACGTGACCGAAAGAGAAGAGAGGTCGTTTCGAGGGGGGAGGGAAGGGTAATGTATTTGATTAAAGATTATAAGGGTAAATGAATTTTTAAAAAATAATGAAGTGCACAGATAAATCATTTATAATAATGTGTGTGAGTGAGTGTGTGAGTGTGTGAGTGTGTGAGTGAGTGTGTGAGTGAGTGTGTGAGTGAGTGTGTGAGTGTGTGTGTGAGTGAGTGTGTGTGTGAGTGAGTGAGTGTGTAATAGGCAGGAATTACAGCGTGGTCTCTTTAGTCTTGTCGTTAACTTCCATCTTCAAAACAAGCTGGCTATTGGCTATTATTGGCTTGATTTGGTCATGGGCCTATGCTACGTTTAGAGCGGCCGCTACTGGATGAGATGGCAAACAATAAAATAAAAAGCAAACGGTCTAATCATAGACTGTAAAAAATGCGCAAAACGTGTCACTTTAAAAAACCGGATAGTTTATTTATAGTTGGATTACGGATTTCACGTCATGTTCGAATGCATATTCGAATATCGAATAAAAAGTGACAGCCCTAACGCAAACCAATGCTACATTCCCGACACACGCTCAGTGTTCAGCCAATCACAGCGCACTGGGTCAGCTGGCCAATCACAGCGCTCTGAACACGGGGAATAGAGATACAGTAATCATGTGTTGAAAGAAGAGTGTTCTTTATCATTAAAGCACATCAACCTATTCTTTAAACTAGCATCATATGTACGGTGGCCCAGCAGTGCACAACACACTTTTATTCATTCATTCGTTACTTATTGACATGCATGGAGCTTACCATACCAATGTTTTTCATGGACCTTTGCACATTATTTTCCACTTTGATAGAAGCGGCGGTTCTGGGTATTTCCCCAGCGCTGTTAGAGTTCAATGAGCCGAAGGATTTAATTTAAATCCAGATTTTGCCATCCAATATATTTTTTATTAACCCTTAATAGAGCCGTGTGTTGTTTGCCCAGTCGTCCCTGAACCACACGTGTCACAGTTCACACGCAGGATTACACTAGTGCCCGCGGACTAATGAAGATATTTTTAACAGTTTTATCATACTAACGTTATTCATGGAGCTTTGCACATATTACTGTTGAATTAATTTCACAGCGCTGTTTCTCACAGCCACATAGATGATGCTTAAACACTAAAGTTTGGGCTTTACTAAAGCTAATGGTCTGACAGTTTCACTTATCTTAGACTGCTTTTACTGGACCAGACTGTTTACATTCACACAGCTTTATAAATGCGTTGGCTAACGGTAAAATATACAAAATTTGGATTTCACTGACGGCATGAAGTCCTCAGCTTTAACGAGGAGCGTTTGGGTGGTGTTGAGCACTCAGGCCACCGTACACATGACCACTCCACATGTGTGTGGTTATAGGACTGCAATGAAAATAGTGTCAACAGTGTTCCTCAGTGGTGACTGAGATCGCTCTGACTTGACATATTAAAAGTGATTAGGAATGAAGCCGTGCAGTGCAGTGCCGAGAGAGAGAGGATCTGCTGTCCTGCGGTGCGAGAGACACTCACGGGCTACGCTCATCTCATCATCAGCAGCCGCACACACACACTGACATCTGAAGCTCTGATCCTGACACACACACACTAGACTCATGTCAAGTCCATATTTGAATGGATTTAAAATCTATGATCAAATCGAAATTCTAATTTTATTTAAAATGGAGAAATGAACATCAGCTGTTAGTCCCAATCCAGCGGGAGTTATTAGTCTGAGTTACACACACCTCACTGCATTCTCAATATTACTTACTTCATCCTCAGACACAGGACATGTTCATTCTCTTATATAGGCGGGTCTTTCTTCATTAACACAGAAAACCGCACGTGTGTGTGTGTCCACGTTGAACGAGCTTCTTGTGTGTAAAAACTAAAGTACCTGTACACATAAAGACCACATGAAGAGCTTGACGTGCTCGACTAACCAAACTAACATTATTTCAGGCTAATTTCTATTTGCTCAGATATTGATATGAACTGCTTTATTCATAAAGCTCCTCCGCTGCGAGTCTGTGCGTCTCTACACCGCCGCCGCCTTTGAAACATCACATTATTAAACGTTTAGAAAATCGATTTTTGACATTTGTGAAGCGGTGGAACACTAAAAATCTATTTTTACCCCAATCCCTAATATAAAGCATCAAACACGACACACACCTCAGAGAAGCACTGAGAACACGAGATGCCAGCGGAGGACGAGTACAGAAATACACACGCAGGAGATCGAGCTGTGTGAAGCTACAGGCTGTGATGAGCTCAACGCCGAACCCAGGCTGAGTGTGTGTGTGTGTGTGCTCAGGGCTGTGGTGTGTGTGCGTGTGTGAGTGAGAGAACACACCTTCCCAATGATGCTGCCCACTTCTTTGCCATGCATGAGCAGTCTAATGGTGAGCGTGACGTTGAGTCCTCCTTCGATCACACCAGAGTCCATGATGATCTGTGAGGCGAGCTCGGGGTCTTTGGTCACGGATGAGAAACCTGTCGTTAAACACACACACACACACACACACACTTCATCTCATCAGCTCAGTGTATGGAAGCATATTCACACTGCAGATCATCTACACTGAGCTTCCCAGAACACCACAGTACCTGCTAGAGTTCAATGAATCACACTCGAGAATAAACACAGCATTATAAGGCGCTATTCTGCAGGTTTATGATCATATGCAGCTCATTCCGAGAAACATGAATTCATATTACGTTAAAGACTCAACTGAGCCATATGGCTATTGGTGAAAACATGGAGATAGTCAGAGTATTCGTGTAAATAATGATGTAACCCCGCGGATTATTGCTATAAACACTACATGTATCGCGTGTGGTAATGAATCAGTGCTGGAGCTGCGTTAGCTTTAGCTCGAGAGTGTTTACTAGCTGCGTACCAGCGCGAGAACACCACCACACGACCCCTCACGCGAAATACACCCGTTTCATCTGCATTTACAGCGTTTATGTGCAGATTTACACTACACACTGCTGTGCTCAGTGTGGGAATGCCAGCAGACGTCGCGTGAGAAGTGCGCAGGATGGCTAGCTCGAGTGCTAAGGCTAGCGCGCGGCCTGCAGGCCCGTGGCGCGCACGGAGCGCGGTAAAGCCTCACCTGACGCGCGCGCTCCGGGATGGGGAGAGGGTCCGAGGGTCCGGAGGGTGAGAGGGGAAGGTTCGGGAGGTTCGGGGGGAGTTTTGAGAGGATTCGGGGAAGAGGGAAGACACGGCTGCGTGATCGAGCTCCACTCTTACAAAGACAACAAGATGTGTCCCGATCAACCTCTCACCCACGACCTTTCTGACGTCAGCGCGCTCGGCCACGCCCCTCGCGCATGCGCACTGCTCACCGCGCGCAGTACACTCTGCGACAACACACTCCGACGTGTTGTTTTTTTAGTGAAATATGGAATAGTTTTGCTCAGTTCTTGTTCGTTTTCCAAGTAGACTTATAGGTGAGATCATACGTTTACATACACCTCGCAAAATCACTGTGGTTTCGGATACCACGACAAATGTTTTTTTCCCTCAGATTTAAGGGTTGCACTTCTTAAAGGGACAGTTCACCTACAGATGAAAATGTTGTCATCATTTACTCACCCTCAAGTTGTACCAAACCTGGATGAGTATCTTTTTCTTTGAACACAAAAGAAGATATTTCGAAGAATGTTGGTAACCAAACAGTTGATGGCGCCAATAGTATTTTTTTTTTTCCTACTCTGGAAGTTAATGGCCACCATTGGGCAAGTGCAAACAAGCCAAGAAAAAAAAAACATTTTTTTTTAAAAATTTTTTTTT
The DNA here is from genome assembly GCA_900092035.1 of Leuciscus waleckii. Classification (NCBI taxonomy): domain Eukaryota; kingdom Metazoa; phylum Chordata; class Actinopteri; order Cypriniformes; family Leuciscidae; genus Leuciscus; species Leuciscus waleckii. The sequence goes on along the minus strand of FLSR01004875.1, from coordinate 1,208,147 downwards.
TATACCTATAAAACACAGCAAGTGCAAACAAGCAAAGAAAAAAAAAACATTTTTTTTTAAATTTTTTTTTTTTATACCTATAAAACAGTACAAAACAAACAAAAGTCCACCAGAAGCCAATCACATTTCAGCAGCTAACTTGCATTGTAATTGACTGATATTCATGAAATTGTACACAACTATAGAAGCGCTTTTGCTAACTGATGGCCAGAAGAAATATGAATAATTCAGTGCCCTAAATAGCATGTTCATAAGCACATTAAAAGTGTGAAGGAAAGAGAATGACAGTAATGCTAATGGTTTTGGCATCAATGTAAATGGTTCAATAGCTTCACATAAAATAAAAATGCAAGGAAATTGGTACACTTCTAAGATTCCACTATGCGTTATTCTTTGGAACTGGTTTGGCATAATGTAGAGGAAATTAATCATGCTATTTTATAATTTTGTGTCATAGTTTGATTGTTATCACAAAGATCTTCGCGGTTTATTAACCATAGCAAGGTTTCCAAAAAAAGGTTTAGTACATCAAAATGTTTACTGATATAGTTAATTAAGGCGAGACACTACAGGTGAATAGGGTAAAATTGTTAACTAGCAGATATCACCATGAAACTTTCCCAGTTGATTACCTACATTAAGATGAGAAGAAAATGTATTACAAGTTTTCTATAATTTAATGTTTAAATATGCAAATTAGGCAAACAGAACACCTACACTTCTTAGGAGACATTACCGGCTGTCGTTGAAACAATGGAGGATGGTGTGTACAGATCACCGAGGGCGGGGTCTATGCCAAAACCAGATGTCAATCAAATCACGTCGGTGGGGCTTAGCGCATTTCTACGTCACAGTGCGGGCAATCTAGAACAGGGCGTTTGAACAGTGCTTATGATTTATTGAGATAAATCACACACTGCCAACACACTGCCAACACACATTTATGTTCAAACACCATGTAAAAGTGAATTTTGCATAATAGGTGCCCTTTAACATTTCAGTAATCAGATAAAGCTCAATTAACATACACCAACTCTATACAAGCACTTTACGTAGCTATTTAACTTTATAACTGTAAACTCTCTTTACAAAAACATTGAGTGCACTTAAAATTAATCTCTTTTTAACAATGTCAAGTCGTGATCTCCCGCACGACATCCGACAGCGCGGCCGCGGACATCCGCTGTCGGATGAAAAAAGTTTTACACTATTTTTGACTGACAAAATGCTGGCGGACGGAAACACAGCGAGTTGTTCAAAATCTTTCTCTTTAGTAAACTCTGTGTTCACAAACAATGTTCTCAATGCTGGAGTTCATGTGTAGAGCCCCTGGTGATACTTCGATACATCTGATACTTCGGTGCCCCAGGCAAAAGGCAATTTGACCGAAAATGAAAATACGGTCAAACTTAAAAGTGGCGTTTCCATTCTAATTATGTTTTTAAACTAAAGTTTGCCTCGGGTAGATTAACAAAAAGACCCATGGTTGCATTTTGGCAAGAGTTACCCTTTAATTTATATAAATAGCCGCTCTGGAGAAAACCGTGATGTCATCGTCCAGCTCAGTTCAGATCAGTAATATTGTTGAATATTAAATGTCCCCAACTAAGCAAGACAAAAGCCAAAGTCAACAGTGGCAAGGAACCAAAACTCCATCAGTGACAGAATGGAGAAAAAAACCTTTGGAGAACCCAGGCTCAGTCACTCAGTTCTCCTCTGGCCAACGAACAAACAGTGTATGATTATGATCCAGGTGTGATGGATGTTTATATTCATAGTGTATATTAACAATGTAAATGAATGTCTCACTAATAATCCTTCCTGTCAATTTTTGTTTATTTACTTTATACTTATTTTTCTAAGAAAAGGCTATAATTTGTTTTTTAATATCATTAGTATTATTGGGAAAGAAGTTTTGCGTTGTATTTTTGCTGACGTCGTGACGTCATTACCGTTCGCCTCGCGCTGCGTCCTCAGTCTGCTTTGAGCGCGCTGAGGAGAAGGAGATCAAATCACAGAAGCAAACATTTCATGCTGTACTCTCTTTATTTCATCCAGCACTATCTGCTTCCAAATATCCACAAAAAATAAACACTCCAGATCAGCAGCAGATCCAGTTGTCCCGTATCTTCAGCTACACAACACAACGCAGATCGTGATAGGGCCTGGTGTTCAGACTTGACCGGTTACAGTGGTGCCGTGACCCGGATGAAGATCAGCTCGTCTTCCAGGATCTTCGCCCAAGGATCAATGCCGTTTGGTCGCCGGTGGACGCTGCACTTCACTCAAGGTTTCAATAAACAGTAACACGAATAAGTTCATTTTTGCTGAACGGGACATTTCACTATAATCAGCGCCAGTACTTTTTTCTTTTAAGTATCCTTTTATCATTTGTTGCGTGCTTAAAAGTTTTTTTTTTTACATTTGAGGTTTACATTACTCATTGTTCGGTGACCTGTATGTTAATGAGGAATGATGGCACATGGTTTCAATGCAGACAATTTGAATGCTGATGGGAACATGTCAGATTCAAATTTTGGAAGAGGTAGACTTTTCAGTGACCGTACATTCACACCTGTTGCAGGGAGGGGTAATGTAGAACGAATATCACCTGAACTTTGTTCCACTCGAGTAACTGAACAAACACCTAGTCATTTACGGGGTAACCCATTATCAGTCTGCCCAGACATAAATGATCCAGCATGGTATAATCTTATAACACACATTGCTCAGGAAGTAGGAACGAGTATAATTTCTGCTCAAAGTAGGGTAGCGTATGGGGAAAGAGCAACCAGCAATGCACAGACTCAAAGTTTAGGTGCAGGTCAGTCATTCTCAGAGGCACCCTCACTTAATTTGACAGGAGTAAAACTAGTCATGCAGTCTGAAGCAAAAGAGCCCCCGGTTTTCCGAGGGGATGGAAAATAAGTTCAGTGTGCATGAGTGGGAGGATTTAATGGACACTTACCTGCGGAAAAGAGACATACCAATGTTGGAGCACCATCATGAAATCCTTTCAAGGCTGATGGGTAAAGCCAAAGACATTGTTAGGATTACCATTCGCAGTAACACTTCCCTAAGACCCTCTGAGAACCCCAAAGTGATATTTGACATTCTGAAACAGCATTTCAGCGAAGTCAGATATTCTTACATGCCTTTAGCCGATTTCTATGGCACAGTGCCTGCTCCCGAAGAAAACCCAGTTGAATACTGGGTCCGTTTAAATAAAGCTGTGGATGTTGCAGAGGAGGCTCTAACTAGGCTTGGGCGACAGATGGATAATCCATGCCAGGAGGCAGCCATGATGTTTGTCAAACACTGCCCGGACCCAACTCTGTCAGCCATTTTCCGCTTGAAAGCACCAGATAAGTGGACAGCGAGAGAGGTACAAGAGCATCTTGACAGATATCAGTCTGAGCAAAAGGAACAGTTAACAGTTGTCAAATCCAAGCGTAACTTTGTTGTGAGAAACGTTACAACTCATACCCAGTCACCGATGGAGGGTGAGGTCGTTGCCAGTGTTTTTCCTGTTGTGACATCTGATAACCTTAATGCAAGCACCCCAGCTCATCCATCGAATGATGATAACTGCATGAAGACGCTCATTGGTTTACTTGATCGTGCGCTTTCCCAGAATAGTCAAGCAGAGATGAGGCGCCCTCGGCCAAGCCAACCCCCTGTGAGAGCATGTAAGGTATGCCATTCCCCTGAGCATTCAACTTTAGCACATTGTCGACGACAACGACTTTGTCTTGCCTGTTTCCAACCTGGTCACATAAAGAGGGATTGTGCGAATATCCAACCCAGCGATCGCAATCAGTTTGCACAGCCGCCTCAAGGTTCACCAACTTTAAAATAGTCAGCCCACACCTGGAGAGGGGACGTGTGGGTAGAGTTGAACAAACCCTCGAAAATGTTGATCTTATGCAAATTTACGAAAGTGCCTGAACAAGCTCCTGTTGAAGTTAAAGTTATTGCTCAGAAACACACTGAAAAAGAACAAAAAAAGCAGGCCAAAGGTTACAATCGGAAGATCAAGGGCACAAGTTTGAACATCGGAGACAGAGTGCTCCTTGCAAACAAGAGTGAAAGAGGAAAGAGAAAGCTTGCCGATAAGTGGGACCCAACCGTCTATACTGTAAAGGACCGGAACCTTCAAACAAACATATACAAACTGATTGACGAGGAAGGAAAATCCAAAGTGGTGCATCGAAATCTGATTCTGGATATCAGCTTCCTACCCGTTAAACCACCTCAAGATGACAAGGACAAAAAGTCTAATGATATGGAGAGCGAGTCTTGTGTGTCTGAGTTGTCTGACTCGTTGGAAGATGGGAGTTCGGATGATAGAACGAGGGCATGGTTACTTGAAGGTCAAGAACAGATTGAAGGTGAAGAGTTTATGAATGATGATGTTCTGGAATCTGATCATTCAGTCCACAGTCAAAGAAGTGTCTGCGAACAAAATCCTAGTGAAAATGAGGCTGTTGGGGGTTGTGATCAAGTACCTACCATAGAGACTGAATCTTCTGCTAGTAATCTTGACTCATTGACAGAAACAGTGAATGACACACACGATAACAGTATTACTGACACACAAGCACAAATTCCAACTGACACATTGGGTGTTAGGACCCGTGCAGGAAGGGTGGTCAAAAGAGTTAACCGTTTAATTGAGTCAATGGCACAAAGACCATTTTATGTTCAGAGAGTGGGGTCATCTTTAGCAAGGAGATTAGGGTCATTTCTATGAAGGTAAAATGATGCCATAATGAATTGCATGCGCAGGGTAAGATTTGTGAAAGTGTAAATAAGATAAATAAGATTTAACATGTATGTGTGCACTAAAAGTACCATTTCGGCAACGAGAACGTTTCTGAGCCAAATGAAGATAAAGATGTGTTCTGGTGACTGGCGTGTTTATTGAACCAATCAGATAAGAGTAAACCTAGAGTCAGCGAGAAGCTCATCTGATTGGCTACATGAAGAAGCTGGACCCTCCCTCCTCTTCGCGCTTGCAAAACTCAATGAGTGAGAGAACCGTGCCAAAACTGGAAGCGCAGGTAAAGGAAAGACGCAACTGTACAAATCGGGTTATTTCGGGAACTTTTTTTGCCTCATGTACACAACAAGTCATATAGACATTTGCAACAGTTTATTTTTTTACACAAAGTTTGATTTTACGCAATAAATCTGTTTTGCAGTTCCTAACTCTGTTGCTTTCGATTGCCAATTGCTGTTCACAGGCCTGCAGTGCTTTTTGCCGTATTTGTGCGCAAAAACCGTGCCAAAAGTGTTAGCGCGGAAAAATGGAAGTCAGAAGAATACAGATCCTATTTATTTTGCGTTAGCATGAAGCTGCAGCTTCACAATACATGAATTACACTTACGAATAACAGTTAAATGCCGCAAATATTTTTTTCTTACACTTGAAAGGCGATTTACACCTTTACAAATCTTCTCTTGCGCATGCAAATTTAATTTACGCTTGCAATTTTATGTACACTTTCACAAATCTTACCCTGCGCATGCAATTCATTATGGCACCATTTTACCTTCATACTGGACCACCAACAATATTCATCTGGAGCGAATGAAACGAGTGAGTAAAGGGTTTGTGTGTCACTCGCTGTCGGAGAGGTTAGAGAGCGAGAACGCACAGCTGGGATCTTGTGTATTTTTTCGGTGGAAGTGCTTCAGATATTTCAATATCGATATAGTATCTATATTTTTGACAATACTAGATTTTACTTAGTTTATTATTTCGGATACCTTTTTAGAAAACTACAATTGAAAAATGTATATTATATAAAATTCAACCCACCAAAGTGGCCAGCAGGAGTGATGCGTTACACGTCGCGGTTACACAGGTTGGCGGGTGTTAATGTCAAGCCCTGATAATAATAATAATAATAATAAACTTACATTACCCAAGATTTAGGAATTAAAGAATGGCAGTGGCATAGCGATGAATAGTGTAAAAATAGCAACAAAAAGTATTTTCTTTGCATGAAACAGTAAATAGTTGTGTCACAGTCTGTTGACGCAGAGATGAAACAAAGCAGGATCTAATTGCAGAAGAGTCGTTTCAGGTTCCGACTGTAATCATGGTTCCCTGAGAAGGGGAACAAG
>FLSR01004875.1:1187930-1201810 GCA_900092035.1 Leuciscus waleckii | reverse complement strand
AGGTGATTGAATCACAGAGTGAACACATTGTTGCTGTATTTTGTTTAATCCATCCAGGTATGTTTTATTTCTGTTAAATTTCCTAATGTATTCATTTTGTATCAGTTTGTTTCTTTACTAATTTGTGATTGACTTAAAAATAGCTGCAGGAGAATGTAATGTATGTTTGGTATAAATGCTTGTGACAATTAATTTTGCCATTGTATGTAACATGTTTCACACACAGTATTTTTGATGTCATTATCATTGTGATGTGTGCTCAGTCTGTTTTGAGCGCGCTGAGGAGAGGTGATTGAATCACAGAGTGAACACATTGTTGCTGTATTTTGTTTAATCCATCCAGGTATGTTTTATTTCTGTTAAATTTCCTAATGTATTCATTTTGTATCAGTTTGTTTCTTTACTAATTTGTGATTGACTTAAAAATAGCTGCAGGAGAATGTAATGTATGTTTGGTATAAATGCTTGTGACAATTAATTTTGCCATTGTATGTAACATGTTTCACACACAGTATTTTTGATGTCATTATCATTGTGATGTGTGCTCAGTCTGTTTTGAGCGCGCTGAGGAGAGGTGATTGAATCACAGAGTGAACACATTGTTGCTGTATTTTGTTTAATCCATCCAGACTCCTTTGAGCATGCTGAGGAGAGTACCATCTACTTCCTCGATGAAAATAAATTCTCCATGAGCAGCAGTTCCAGTGTCCGGTGTCTTCTCTGAATAAACCAACACAACGCAGATCATAACAGTTGGCAGATTTAGGCCGGTTACAGTGGTGCCGTGACCCGGATGAAGATCAGTTCGTCTTCCAGGATCTTCATCCAAGGACCAATGCCGTTTGGTCGCCGGTGGATGCTGCACTTCACTCAAGGTTTCAATCAATAGTAACACAAATAGGTGAACTTTGCTGACCTGGACATTTCACTTCATACTTGGTGCCACCAGTTTTTATTTTTTCCCTTTGGTATCTTTTAATAACTTTCTTATCTTTATTTTTTTTACATTTGAGGTTTTCATTATTCATTGTTTGGTGAAATTATTTGTTAATGGGGAACAATGGCGCAGGGTTTCAATGCAGACAATTTTAATGCTGAGGGGGACATGTCAGATTTTAATTTTGGGAGAGGTCGACTTTTCAGTGACCGTACATTCACACCTGTTCCAGGGAGGGGTAAGGTAGAACGAATATCACCTGAACTTTGTTCCACTCGAGTAACTGAACAAACACCTAGTCATTTACGAGGTAATCCATTATCATTCTGCCCAGACATAAGTGATCCAGCATGGTCTAACCTTATAACACACATTGCTCAGGAAGTAGGAACTAGTATAATTTCTGCTCAAAGTGGGGTAGCGTATGGGGAAAGAGCATCAACCAATGCACAGACTAGAAGTTTAGGTGCAGCTCAGTCATTCTCAGAGACACCCTCACTTAATTTGACAGGAGTTAAACTAGTCATGCAGTCTGAAGCAAAAGAGCCCTCTGTTTTCCGAGGGGATGGAACAGATAAGTTCAGTGTGCATGAGTGGGAGGATTTAATGGACACTTACCTGCGTAAAAGAGGCATACCAGTGCTGGAGCACCATCATGAAATCCTTTCAAGGCTGATGGGTAAAGCAAAAGACATCGTTAGAATTACCCTTCGCAGTAACACTCCCTAAGACCCTCTGAGAACCCCAAAGTGATATTTGATATCCTAAAACAGCATTTCAGCGAGGTCAGATATTCTTACATGCCTTTAGCTGATTTCTATGGCACAGTGCCTGTTGCCGAGAAAACCCAATTGAATACTGGGTCCGTTTAAATAAGGCTGTGGATGTTGCAGAGGAGGCTCTAGCTAGGCTTGGGCGACAGATGGATAATCCATGCCAGGAGGCAGCCATGATGTTTGTCAAACACTGCCCGGACTCAACTCTGTCAGCCATTTTCCGCTTGAAAGCACCAGATAAGTGGACCGCAAGTGAGGTACAAGAGCATCTCGACAGGTATCAGACTGAGCAAAAAGAACAGTTGGCAGTCAAATCCAAGCGCAACTTTGTTGTGAGAAATGTTACAACTCATGCCCAGTCACCTATGGAGGGTGGGGTCGTCACCAGTGTCCTTCCTGTTCTGTCATCTGATAATGTTAATGAAAGCACCCAATCTCATCCACAGAATGATGATAACTGCATGAAGACGCTCATCGGTTTACTTGATCGTGCTCTTTCCCAGAATAGTCAAGCAGAGATGAGACGCAATCGGCCGAACCAATCCCTTGTGAGAGCATGTAAGGTATGCCATTCACTTGAGCATTCAACCTTAGCACATTGTCGACAACAACGACTTTGTCTTGCCTGTTTCCAGCCTGGTCACATAAAGAAAGATTGTGCTAATGTCCAACCCCGTGATCACAATCAGTTTGCCCAGCCACCTCAAGGTTCACCAACTTTAAAATAGTCAGCCCACACCAGGAGAGGGGACGTGTGGGTAGAGTTGAGCAAACCCTCGAAAATGTTGATCTCATGCAAGTTTACGAAAGTGCCTGTGCACAAGCTCCTGTTGAAGTCAAAGTGATTGCTCAGACTATGCAAACCCTTGAAGTTTTTGATGAATTGTTTTATGCACCCATCTGTGTCAATGACAAATTCCAGATGATGGGAATGTTGGACTCAGGATCCATGGCATGCACTTTCAGTGAGCAGTAGAGAGCAGAATGCTGAATGAGGATGTGTTGCCAAAGCCCACACCATTGTTGCAGGAAATAATGTTAATAGGCTGTGGAGGTAAAGCAACTAAGCCAAAATGCATGTATGAGTTGAGCTGAAAGTGTATGGCGAGAGATGTTTAGTTCCTGTTCTAGTTGTGCCAGGACAAAGAGACGACTTGATCATTGGCACCAACTTGATTAAGTTCCTTATGCACAGGATGAAGATCAGTGATGATTACTGGAGGATTGTGTCTAACGGTGTCTCAGAGCCATCTTCATCGTGTGAACAATTCCTGGATGTCATGGCAAATACTTGCCGCTGGCGAGGTGGTCATCCACCTGACAAGGTTGGGACTGTAAAGCTTCAGCAGTCAGTTACACTTATGGCCAAAAAAGAGCACCTTGTTTGGGGAAGGCTACCGAGTAATACTGCTATGTCACCAGGGAGTACTGTAATTGTGGAGGCCACTTCTTCCAGATCCATGCCACGGGATATCATCATTGGCCGAGTTGTTACACCATTGTGGGGAGATCGTTGGGTTCCTCTAAAAGTTACCAACCTTTCAGACAAACCAGTCACCTTAAAAAGAAACCGTAAGCTTGCGGATGTGTTCCCATGCCTAGCTGTGGAAGATTTCGAGCTGTTGCAAGGTTTCAGTCAAGTTCAGATGCCCACGTCCGGGAATTCTTGTCAACTTGCACCGAGCACAGCTGATCTTAAACAAAGACTAAAGGCCATAGGCCTCAGTGACATCGACATTGACACATTCTCTGTCGGAGATGCAGCAAGAGAAAAGCTCGTTCAGCTGCTTGAGAATTACCATGATGTATTTTCTAAGCATTCTCTGGATTGTGGGGAGGTCAGTGGTTTTGTCCATCGCATTCGCTTGACAGACGAGCGTCCATTCCGACTGCCATACCGACGAGTACCACCTGCTCACTATCAAAAATTACGGCAAGTTCTCTCAGAAATGGAAGAACAAGGCATAATTCGAAAATCAGTGAGCGAGTAGCTTCGCCCTTGGTTCTAGTTTGGAAGAAAGATGGCGGCTTGAGGATTTGTACGGACTTTAGATGGCTGAACGCCAGAACCATGAAGGACGCACATCCGCTCCCACATCAGTCTGACGGTCTAGTTGCCTTGGGTGGAAACACTCTCTTCAGTACTATGGACTTAACATCCGGATTTTATAACATCCCCATGGCTGAAGAAGATAAAAAGTACACAGCATTTACTACTCCAGTAGGACTCCATGAGTACAACAGGATGCCTCAAGGGTTGTGCAATAGCCCAGCATCGTTTATGCGCATGATGTTGAGCATCTTTGGAGACCTGAATTTTAGTAGTCTGCTGTGTTACTTAGACGACCTACTGGTGTTTGCTCCTGATGAAAATGCAGCCCTGGAGCGGTTAGAGGTAGTATTCCAACGATTGAGGAGCCACAATCTAAAGTTAAGTCCAAAAAAATGCCATCTGATGCGAGCATCCGTTAAGTTCTTAGGCCACATCATTGATGGAAATGGTGTTTCTGTGGATCCTTCAAAGGTTGAGGCCATAGTCAAGCTGTCAAAAACTGATCTCATGGAAGAAGATGGGTGTACTCCATCTGTGAGGAGAATTAAGTCTGTTTTGGGAATGATCCTCTATTACCAGCACTTTATTCCAAATTGCTCCTCCATAGCCAAACCGCTCTTCTCTCTAACAGCTGGACAGAGAAAGAGGACAAAGGTCAAAACTGAAGCTAAGGCAGGCACATACAGAACGGTCAAGCCAACTGACTGTACCTCAGAGTGCGATGATGCTCTTTCTAATCTGAAAGAAAGCCTACTGCACAGTGTGGTCTTAGCACATCCCGACTTCTCTCTTCCATTAATCTTGTCAATCGATGCTTCTTTGGATGGACTCGGGGCTGTGTTATCACAAATACCAGCAGGCGAGGAGAAAGCTCGTCCCATTGCATTCGCAAGCAAGTCCCTAAGTAACTCTCAGAGGAGATATCCGGCACACAAACTCGAGTTTTTAGCCTTAAAGTGGAGGTGTGTGAGAAATTCAGTCATTGGCTAAAGGGCCACACGTTCACTGTATGGACGGACAATAATCCGCTCACTTATATTCTAACCAAGGCTAAGCTTGATGCTTGTGAACAGCGCTGGGTGTCTAAGCTAGCTGCTTACACCTTCGACCTCAAACATATTGCTGGAAAGAAAAACACTGTGGCTGATGCTTTGAGCCGAGATCCTTTCGCAAAAACAATTAGTCACAGGCTCATCACAGAGCGATATGGCGGCTTACTCTCTGAAGCTGCAGGTGTAACTGAAGATGGAATTCAAGATACTTTCCGTTTGCAAGTGAACAGTCTTCATGCGTTGCCTCAGCCAAATTTTGCAGTGTCATGTGATCACACAGCAGTTGGAACACAATTGAACCTCCATAATCAGTGGGAGACTGTAACTGAGCTGAGGGCTATTCAGCAATTCAGGCCATCCAGAATGCAGTACCTCTTGAGTATGACACAATCTCAGCAATCCCCCTTGAGGAGATTCAGCATGGCCAAGAGTCAGATCCAGTGATCTCCAAAATTATGACATATCTGAGTCAGAAGAAGCGAGCATCAAGGCGAGAGAGGGCTGGAATGGATGCCAGGACTCTAGTTCTTCTTAAGCAATGGGATCGGCTGAAGATTCAAGATGGAGTAGTCTACCGTGTCTCAAAAGATCCTTTAAGCAAGTACAAGAGGTTTCAACTGGTGCTTCCTTCAAGTCTTAAGAGTAAAGCCTTAAATGGTGTACACAATCTCGCTGGACATCAGGGACAGTCAAGAACTCTCCAGCTAGCTCGACAACGCTTTTTCTGGCCTAGAATGGAGCGTGACATAAGGGACTATGTCAAGTGTTGTCAGAGATGTATATTGGCCAAAACACCAGAGCCATCTGCACGAGCCCCACTTGAGAGCATTAGAACTTCTGCCCCAATGGAGTTAGTGTGTTTGGATTTTTGGAGTGCTGAAGACAGCAAGCAGCGTTCTGTAGACGTATTAGTTGTGACTGATCACTTCACAAGTTGGCCCATGCCTTTCCGTGTGTAAACCAGAAAGCAAAACAAATTGCGAAGAAGCTGTGGGATCACATCTTCTGTGTTTATGGTTTCCCAACACGCATTCACACGGATCAAGGGACCAACTTTGAAAGTACCATCATAGCAGAGCTGCTCAAGCTGGCAGGTGTTGAGAAATCCCACACTACATCATATCACCCGATGGGAAACGGTGGGACCGAGAGGTTTAATCGGACCCTGGGCAGTATGCTTCGTTCTCTGCCTCTCAAGGAGAAGCACAAGTGGCCCGAGCAGATACAGACTCTGACATTCGCATATAATGCCACAGTACATGAGACCACTGGTTATGCCCCATTCCAGCTAATGTTTGGTCGCATCCCAAAGCTACCTGTTGATGTCATGTTTGGGCAGGTGTTGCATGACTCTGTGATTGTTGACATGGCAACTATGTGAAAACCCTAATGTCTTACCTGCATGAGGCGGCTCGAATTGCTCAGAAACACACTGAAAAAGAACAGAAGAAGCAGGCCAAGGGTTACAATCGGAAGGTCAAGGGCACAAGTTTGAACATCGGAGACAGAGTGCTCCTTGCAAACAAGAGTGAAAGAGGAAAGAGGAAGCTTGCCGATAAGTGGGACCCAACCGTCTATACTGTAAAGGACCGGAATCTTCAAACAAACATATACAAACTGATTGACGAGGCAGGCAAATCTAAAGTTGTGCATCGAAATTTGATTCTTGACATCAGCTTCCTACCCGTTGTACCATCTCAAGATGACAATGACGTACAGTCTAATGCTGACAATGAGGAGAGCGAGTCTTGTGTGTCTGAGCCGTTTGACTCATTTGAAGAGGAGAGTTCTGATGATAGAACGAGGGCATGGGTACTTGAAGGACAAGAACAGATTGAAGGACAAGAGTTTGTTGATGATGATGATCTGGACTCTGATCATTCAGTTCACAGTCAAAGAAGCGTCTGTGAACAAAATCCTAGTCAAAATGAGGCTGTTGGAGGTTCTGATCAAGACCTGTTAGAGAGACTGAATCTTTTGCTAGTAATCATGACTCATTACCTGAAACTTTGAATGACACACACGATAACAGTATGACTGACACGCATGCCCAAATTCCAGTTGACACATTGGGTGTTAGGACCCGTGCAGGCAGGATGGTCAAGAAAGTTAATCGTTTAATTGAGTCAATGGCACAGAGACCATTTTATGTTCAGAGAATGGGTTCATCTTTAGCAAGGAAATCAGGATCATTTCTTTCTTTATTTTAGAAGGATATTTGTTTCTATGAAGATACTGTGAAAATGTGTACAATGTGAATTTCAAAGTGTAATACAGACCAGATTTTTGGATGTTGTACAAGGCAGCATACTGTTCTAAGAATATCTGAGACTTGATCAACCTTGGATTTTTCTTAACCTGTAAAGCAGGTAGCTTACTATGTTGAACAATCACAGCAGTGGGCATATACACTGAAGTCTCACAGCAGCTACGCCCCTTCAAACAGAGTGTTCAAATCAGAGGCTAAAATCAGGCTAGGAAAAATGCCTTTTATTTCTAAATTATTAAAAATGTTGATCTTAAAACCATACTAACATTATAAGGGCAACACAGGAAACATTATAAAAATAATAAAATAATCCATGTGGACGGATGTTAATATTCATGTGTAAATATTCAAAATAAGAATTAATGTATTTCACTAATGATCCCTCCTGTCAATTTTTGTTTATTTACTTTATACTTATTTGTGTAAGAAAAGGCTATAATTTGGTTTTTAATATCATTAGTACTAATTTGGGAAAGAAGTTTTGCGTTGTATTTTTGCTGACGTCGTGACGTCATTACCGTTCACCTCGCGCTGCGTCCTCAGTCTGCTTTGAGTGAGTTGAGGAGAGGTAAGCAGTTAGAGGTGCTCTTCCGATTTAAGTTTATAAAAGTTCTCAGAAGGTTGATTAAGTTCATAATATGCGGTAATATTATTGTTAAGACTGTTATAAATATCTTAGGAAGTGTTTTATGATTGGATGGATAGGATTCGATAGTTTTATTACTGAGTACACGATTTGAAGTATGTGTGTGCGTCAATAGAACGTGGTGATTTTAACTTTTTCATTTACTGGTGATAAAGTCACAGAGAAAACACTTTTCATTGCTGCATTTTCTCTTTAATCCATCCAGGTATGGTTTATTTCTGTTTAATTTTCCAATGTATTCATTTTGTATCAATTTGTTTCTTTACTAATTTATGATTGACTTAAAATTAGCTGCAAGAGAATATAATGTATGTTTGGATAAATTGTGACAATTCATTTTGCACTTGTTTGCAACATGTTTCATTCATAGTATTTTTGATATGTTATTATCATTGTGATGTGTGTTGAGTCTGCTTTGAGTGAGTTGAGGAGAGGTGATAAAATCACAGAGAAAACACTTTTCATTGCTTCATTTTCTCTTTAATCCATCCAGTACCATCCACATCCTCCATGATAATAAATTCTCCATGAGCAGCAGTTCCAGTGTCCGGTGTCTTCTCTGAATAAACCAACACAACGCAGATCATAACAGTGGGCAGAATTAGGCCGGTTACACATGTCATGGGACCTTTAAACAACAGAATTGTTCGCACTTGTGTTCTTAGGATTGATGAATCCCACGTCTTCGTAATTGAAATCGCGTGCCAGTTGTTCCTAATTAGCATAAGAAAACTCCCCGCAAATTCCCATATAAGGACATGACACTTCAGGGCCGTGTGCAAGAAAAGATGGAGAATGTCCAAAAGACGTTCAGTCACCAAACTAATATACATAATATTTGATTTAATCAGCTTAATTGCTGATGTAAATTGCAGTGTTAGTGTTTCTTTGCATACTATGATTATTATTTTTCAACACATGATCAGAAATACATTAAAGTAAAATACTATCATTGTTAATGACTGTAGAATTAAATAAAATGCTGTAACCAATTATTTGGTTTGCATCTCTCAAACGTGCGTAAGAGTGCTCTCGAGTGTGCGTAGATTTTGCTCTTAGCTAAGAACAAATCCAAGATAAGAAAACATTAGTGAATGTCAGAATCTGGGCAAGTGCCCAGAGGCACCAAGACTCCAGGGGGCACCAACTAACCAGCGTTTTCTATTTTGTCATCTGGTGAATTTTTCGTTTTTTTTTATTATTGCTTCTTATTATTTTTGTATTATTATTAAATCAAATGCTTGACCAACTAACAAGCGATCCAAAATTCCAATTCTACAACTTTACGTAAGCACGTACTACATCTGCACTGAGTCGGCGTGGGCTGAGTGGGAACATGAATTCGTCTGCAGACAGCAACAAGCGCCAAAAAAACAATGATATAATGGAGAAGCGGCAGCAACTAAGTGGCAGTGCCAAACGAAAATTAAAACAAGACAAAGAAAGAATACATTTAGCTACTTTACAAAAAATTCCACAAATATATAGTCTCTTTAGTCGCGCCGGCGCCGTCACCGAGTATGAGCAGAAAGCTAGCAGCACTAACGGTAACACATATGTTAGCTCTGATGAACAATCAAGCAGTGCCAGTGAAGACACCGCTGATCAAAAAAGCAGCAGTGCACCTGATGAGCCTTAGCAACCAGAAGCCCAGTAAACACAGAACGTTCCCCTAACGTTCCCATTTGGGAACCAAAGAAGAACGTTCTAGGAACGTTTTCTTTTTATAACCTAAAGAGAACCTTCCCAGAACGTTCCCTGCTGGTTATTTTTAGGTTCAATTTTTATAACCTAAAGAGAATGTTCTGGGAACGTTCTCTGCAGGTTATTATTTTAATATCACTTACCATTAACAGGCAGTAGAGGGCGCTCATATTTAATATTGTCCCTGTTAGTAATATAACACAAGGTATCGTTATTGTTACGAACTGCTCCGAGACACGAAGGTTGAGATTCAAATGCAGCTTTAATTAAAGGGCAATCCAGACACGTAATCCAATATACAGGCAATAGGTCAAAACACGGTAGGCCGTCCAAACAAACAAACAAACAAACAAGGCACGTGATCGGCTCAGAATCCATTTTCAAATTGCACATTGAATTTTGCTACATTAATTGCGTGACACTTAATGGAAATGCAATCGCAAGTGTCTTAACTGTAAATGCAATTAAGAAAAAAATACATTTAAATTACAATTTTGCTACAGTTTTTGCTTGAACGTGTTAAACATATCTAATCATTTCTGTAATACATTTAATTAAAAATTTGCAACTTATAAAGCGTTAAAAATGTATTCAATTTACATATTAAAACTAGTGTATGAAATGGCAAATGTAAATTTTATAATTGAATTTTCATTTTCATTTTGCACCAAACGTTGCACAAATGTATGGGAAAATTTAAATTTAAATTTAAATACAGAAATGCATTGCCATTTTACATATTGCATTGTGATTTTGCATATTACATTTCAAATTGAATATTGCTACCCATAAGCTTCCATAGAAACCAGGGAAAACGCTCAGAAATGCAGTGTGACACAAACAAAACTTCGCAGTGAGTGAATGAGTGAACATGGTATAAATAGGCTGAGACTAACAGGGTAATGAGATACAGGTGAATGCAATCAGTGATGATGAGTCCGGGCAGTGAGTTCTGGGAAATGTAGTTTGTGAGAGTGACAATAGTCTGGTGTGGAGTGCCCTCTGGTGGCTCTCAAGGGCACTCCAGCTGGTGACCGTTACAATTATATAAATGTAAATTACACTTTCCAAAAATAAATGTGTAATAACTCCTTACTCGTGTGCCAAGCCCGTGAGACCTGGCAGCAGCATATATAAGCTGGGGTCTGTCACCTGACTCACTTCTGCAGAGGACATCCCCTACCACCAGTTTCTCTAGGTAAGGTTAAAGGTCTTTTTACTTAACCGCTTTATTTCAATTCAATTATTTAAAACATAAGCCCACAAAAAAACAAAATAACATTAAATGTGTAGACAGGATGATAATAAAACTGAATCACAAGGTCTGAGCGGATCAGTTCGTTTTCTCAGGGTAAAAACAGCCGCTTTCACATCAAACTCAATGAATGGTCATAAAATTGACATACTGCCTTTTCGAGTAAATATACAACATTTACTTCTCACACAAACTAGTTTTCCATCCTTTTTGTGCTAACTAACCACTCGTCTGCACTGTTGAACGCCGTTATGTCTGTGTAAAGGAGTATCAATCCTATTCAGAGAATCTCCTTCGTGTTTTAGGGTTATGTCTGTATGTTAACAATACTTAAAGATAAATTTAAATTATTCCTACAATTATCAATAATATCTTCACGTCTTTGTTTGGAAATGAACAAAGTGAAGTAAAGCCCCCTCTGCCAGCCTGACAGCGGCCCATCTGACGCGTGCACTGAAGACAGAGTCACCCGTCATCTTATAATACAATAATACAACACCAATAATCATTTTCAATAATAAAAACACATCTTACTGTGATTTAAAGGCTTCTTGGTTGTTAGGGGGGTTGTAGGTCTCATCAAAAGCATTGTTAGGCTATTTTTGCACATATTCATTAATCAGAGCTTTTTTTAACTTTGGGAATTTATACCATGAAAATATTTCTCTTCTCTTTTTTCAGTGTCTGTTCTGTCTGATTTTTGTAAGTGATCAATCTAGCAGTCTCCTGCATTTCTGATTTGCCATACTGATCAGTCAATATGATCACTGAAAACTGAATGCATTTTTAACTTGTACAGACATGTTCTGTCATGTGTCTCCTGTTTCTCCCCTCTGCTTCTCAACAGCCACTACAATACACCCCAAAGGCTCTTTCAGGGAACCATGTGACTCACGAATGATTGGCTGTTTCAAAGTGCAGTCAAGGCAATCCACAATGACACTTGTGCCAGAACAGCAGCTGACAAGAACTGCAATAATGGTGGAAAAAAAACAGGAAATAATGTTTTTGGCCATCCTGCATGAACTTTAACTCTCTTGCTCATCCTCACACACACACACACACACACACACACACACACACACACACACACCCCTCATTCACTATAACCTATAGTAGTTCACTAATATAGTCCACGTGACTGGGTAAATAATTACATAGTTGATTCAGTTCATTTTCTAAGTTAATTCGGACACTGATGAACACCTGCTGTTAACAAGCACAATCACTGAAGGAAAGAGGAACAACTCCACAAACAGCATTACCAGCTTCACTTATTACCAACCAGACTGACTTTATTTCTGTCATACTTCTACACAAGTTCTTATTAAAACGTGACAGAGGTTTAGATGTCATTTTATTTTCATTTGATGTGACCATGATGGTGATCGGTGTTTGCTTTAGTTGGGCTCTTGACCCTTGACTTTAATATTAGTTTTTCTTTGATTTGAGTTAAAGTCATGTTTTTAATTAATTCACTATTACACATTAGGTGTTTGCAGTTTTATATTAAGAGATATTCATTTTCAGTGGACTCGAATTAAGTAAGTTCACAGTACTATAAGTATAAATCCTAGTTTTTAAACTCGAACTGTTTGAAGCAATCGGTTTCCCAAACGACTCAAGTAACCTCCATGCTGTAAAACAGGAGAGCTGTAAATGAACAGTACATTGCTGGAAACCACAGCTCCCAGTAGATTACCATTACTTTACAACACACAGAATCACCTATTGCAAACCGGTATAGGCCAAAAAGGAAAATGATATAATTCAAGCAATTGCAAGCTGTGAATGACTGTAATTGCACAGAACTGGTTATGTGTACACCTTTATTAATTGCTTAATTGTATTATTATTATTTTAATCTCTTAACAGATGGAGAAGAAAACATTTGCAGTGGTGGAATTTGCAGATGACAGTTCGGTGGAAATCATCCCGACCACATGGCTGGAGGATACCACTGAAGTATGCTTTTGTCTTTAATTAACTTTAAAGTAACATTAACTTACAATATTACATCAGATTAATAAAATACAAACAAAACAAAAAAAGCGTTTTTTTCCACAGGGAATATTCTGTGACTGGACATGAACACACGGCAGCCGGCTCAAAAAAGTGCCATGCCTGACAAACAAAAATAGAAACGGTTCCGTATTAAAAAAATGTGGCTAAGAACAGGTAAAACAGGATTAAAACAGGTCTATAGACTATGTGTATTGACTGTAACTCATGAATATGTTGTTGTAAGGACCACCTATTTGCCAAACAATAGCCTTACAATGTTGTTAAATGTTTTTGGTTTATCTCTAAAATTACTTTATGAAATGTACAATTCTGGCAACAATCTATATTTCCCAAAAGCCTCCCAGAAATGCCGGCTTGTTGCAGAGACGTCTAATTTGGAAACGGAGGAAACACCTCAAATAAAAAGAGGCATTTAAATGTTTAAATCACACAACAAAATTATAAAAAAAAATTCTCTCTTTTTTACATTTACAGTGTTTTAATCACTTTGGTACTATTTTCATATTAAAGTATTAGATTGTAGAAACCTAGCACCTGAGCTCTGTGCTCTACCAGTAGCCCCGTATACTCTGTGGAAATGTGTGAAAAGTATGCATATTATTAGCGTGAAAACAGGTCTTACCATATTAGCAGTTGCTGCTACACGACCTCACCTGCATGTGAAAGGTCACTTTATTGTTTATTGTAGTCAACCTTTTGTTGACAGAACTATGCTCAGTAGGTATAGAGCTGTATATGAGGCTGTATATGTATATGACACTGCCTTTCTTCAGTCGTTTCTGCCCCACAGTCGTCGTTACAAAATCCTCAAAAAGTAAATGACATCTGCAGACACGAGTGCATTCAGTTGGAGTGAAGCTATCCCTGCGGATCTTGACTAGCCACTTTGATCTCACCTCAAGATCCACAGGGAAGCGATGAAAACTAATCGTTCCATTGTATTTCGACGAATTTCCACACATTGGCACACAGCAGTGTAAAGACGTTCGTCTGGATTGACGCTGAAATTTAATTCGTTTTTCTTTCACTTTTAAGAAACTCATAACTAAACTATCGCGCTCTCTCTCTCTGACAGGAGATAACGTCAACGTAACCGGAAGTCGTGCAGCCTACCGTAACAACCCGGAAATATAGAACGTTCTATTTATGCAACAAGCCCATTA
>FLSR01004875.1:1159594-1182460 GCA_900092035.1 Leuciscus waleckii | reverse complement strand
CTGTCTGTCTATATCTGTCTGTCTGTCTATGTCTGTCTGTCTATCTATCTATCTAACTGTCTGTCTATCTGTCTGTCTAACTGTATATCTATCTAACTGTCTTTCTGTCTATCTAACTGTCTATCTATCTAACTGTCTGTCTGTCTGTCTGTCTATCTATCTATATGTCTGTCTTGTCTAGTCTGTCTGTCTGCCTGCAGGTGTCTCACTCTCTGATGTGTGTTCGACAGGTCCACGCAGGACACGCGGTCGGAATGGGTGCAGTTCTAGCATCTTTGGAAAGGGATCGTGAGAATGTGATGACACATGGACGCTGTTTTTCCACGGATATTTTCTATGCAATCGGCGTGCGGTCGCTGATATTCGCTGCATTCCAGCCGCTGCCGAGTTTGAAACACGTTTCTCGTTAGTTATTCACACGTGGCTTCAGTTAATGTGATGAATGTCAGTATCATGTCTCGTTTACCGCTGTCTTGGCTTGATGTTAAAGCTGAAGTGTGTCATAATAACTGTTTTCGAACAGGTTTCCTGATTACTCACCCCCATCAGCCATTGGTCGTTAATCAGGTGGCCCCGCCCATAAACTCACATCATTGGCTGAGCTAGAAGTTGATAGGACAAAGCAATAAAGAGAGTCACAGTGTTTACAGGAAGTTCATGAAGTAGTGACTTCCTCATAGTGACTCGGCATTAGTCTGTTTGTATTTGAGGATCCAAACGAATGACACACTTCAGCTTTAAAGCTTTCGATCTTCTTGTTTAGTTGGTTGTTGGTGAGATTTTCTTTCTTTTAGGTTCATGTGTTGTATATGTGCGTCATGTGATCTGTCTGACTCAAATTGCTATTTTCACTCGGATCAGGATTTGAAGAGCTTATTTTATGTGTTTATAAGCAGATGATTTTTCATCTTATACATTTTGAACTAACCCCAGACTTTATTCGCTTTATTTCCTGGTGACTACAGATTTATTCTTGATATTGTCAGTAATTATAAAAGTCTGAATCTTCCTTCAAGTGCCTTTATGAAACGCATGTAGAATGTACAAATGATGGTTTATATATGAATAAACCGTTTCCTGATATACAGTGTCATATTTTTTTTTACGGTAATCCTGAATGTACTGATTCCTTAAACTTAATCATTCAAAATAAGTGACGCCCTCAAGTAAAAATGAATAGTTATAATTAATTATCAGACTATCTGTATGATATGTGCTAATTTACATAGATAGATAAATATGAGTGTGATGGTTTCCATAGTTATTGTTTTGTTGTAGTTTCAGGTGTGTGAATGAGAGCTGCTGATTCGCCAGGTGAGTTTGTACGCAAGTTGTCTACTCTATTAAATATGAATTAATCTGAATAGATTTGAATTAATGTATCGAGTCAGATGTCTTTATATTCATCTGTTCGTATTGGTAAGTGTCATTTTACACACAGAACTATCTGCATACAGTCCTTTTCTGTGTGTAAAGTCATCAGTGATTTGGGGTCTTTTATGTGCGCGGGAAGTGAGTGTGACCCCGGAAAGAGTCCAGACTGAGCATCACACATAAACACAAACACATTACCTCACAAACACTTTCATTCCGAGTTGAAAGCGCTTTTAATGTGGATTTAATGCAGTTTTACCGGTAAGATCACGCGTGATTCTCTCCGTGGTCGTGGCTCGTGCGATTGGTGTTGAACGCGTTCGCGAATGAATGAGTGAGTGAAATATTAATAAATGTAATCGATCATTTGTCATGAGTGAATAAACATCATGTGTTCATAAACTATTGAACATTAATATATTCATTTAACTGTCCAGCGTCGCGTCACTGCATCTCTTGACTAACTTATAACGTACATCGGGAGAGTTTGAGTTTTTTTTGAGAGTCAATCGATTTGAATAATACCATATAAACATAAAATAAATAAGGTGTGGATTACAATATGAAAACCTGCTGATTATAAAAGCAGCTGTATATTTTTAACATGGTGCCGTGAATGTGAAGGAGTTTGTAGTTCCTGTCAGAGATTTAAACGTGTAGTTCCCAAGCCCGCCTCAGGGGGCGCGCGCGTGCACGAGCCGCGTTCACAATCACACATCGCTTTGATTTAAGACATACTCAAAAAATACAATCACTTAAAAAAGATTAATTTGACGAATTAACACCTTGTATATTAAATATTAGTGGCTCAGTTAATAATCAGCCTGACTGGATTTCTGTAGACGGTTGGCCGTGTGTTGATAGGTTGTTGTCATGGTGATGGGTATCAGTGCAAACGTTACATTACAGTAGTACGTTAAACGTGACCAATAATAATAATAAAAAAAGTTTATCACCTTTGTTTTATTAGTTAGTTTATTGTCGCTGTTTCAGTTTCTCTTTTGAATCCGCTTGAGCTGCGTGTATAATCTCACTCAATCTTATTAAAGCCCCCCTTCTCTCTCACACACACACACACACACACACACACACACACACTGCCTCTCTCTCTCCTCAGTGTGTTCGCGGGTCTGCTCGGGAAGGGTCGGGATAACTGGATTATTATCTGGATTCGTTTATGAGGTGTATTTCTGCGAGACACGTGATCATTCTCTCTAACGCCGCGAGATTTATCGTTTATCCGGTTTATCGATTCTAAGACAGATTTGTAACCGACTGTAATGTAATCGTAACTTCATCATGAGCGGTTCCGAAGACCCGAGCGAGTCCAAACTTGAGGCGGTGATTCAGGTGGAGTTCATTCACTTCTTTATTCCTTCATTTATTATCGCTTGATCGGAAGAACTCTATGGATCGCTGGTTATTCTGAGTCTCTTTGGATAAACGCGTCAGTTAAATGAATAAATGTGAATTATTAAATGTGTGTTCTGGTTTAGTTGTGGCGGCGCCGCAGGTGTGTGTTCTGATCTGATCTAAATATACAACAGATCACCACTGAGACCATCTGCTGCTGACACACACACACACACACACACGTGTAATATGGTTGTGTTTGTGTGTTTCAGAGGTTGGAGGAGAGTGTTCTGTGTGAAGAAAAGAATCTGAGGGTTCGAGGAGTTCTTCAGATGAGCCTCAGTCGCGGTTACCCGCCCGCGTGCGCGAGATCGTGTCCCGAAACCTGAGCGAGAGCGGTGAGACTCGATCTAAGAGCGTTCCGTTCCGTTATTTCGGAATGTTCTCTGAAAGTTCTAAACATCCAGTTAATAAAATTATATATATATATTATTTCTTATGCCGTTATGCATTCTTTATATGTTTTTTTCTTGGTTATGCGAACGTTAAGGGAACGTTCCATAATATCATTCTTCAGACATTATGGAAACGTTACTTTTTAATGTTCTCTGGAAGTTATGAAAGTAGTTATATTTAAAAAACGTTAGACGAACATCCAACCTTAACGCTCCATAAAAACGATGTATAAATAATGTTTTTGTTCTAACGTTTTGAGAACGTCATTATAAAGAGCAGATAACTTTGAACGAACGTTCTATTAACGTTACTGGAAGAATGTTTGTTCATAACTTTGATAGAACGATCCTGTTAGCATTCTGTGTCTCTCTCGCTCTCTCTCTCACACACACACACCCACACACACAGCTGGAGGCATGTCATCGGGTCTGTCGTTCCCAGAGGAGAACCGGGTTCTTCAGGCAGAACTGAGTCGTGTGGAGGATCTTCTGGCTCACAGTCGAGCAGAACGAGATGAACTGGCCATCAAATACAGCGCCATCAGCGAGAGAGTGAGAAACACACACACACACACACACACACACATTCACAGTCTAACGTCATCGAAGAGCCTGTTTCAGTTCTAGATCTTATAGTCTCAAACTTTAGAGAACCTGAAACGGTTCGTGGCCAGTGCTGTATTTACCATGTTTTTACACTCTGTGTCCAGTGAGAACACACACACACACACACACACACACACACACACTCACAGTCTAACGCCATCGAAGAGCCGGTTTCAGTTCAAGATCTTATAGATGAGATCTTTAGTCTCTAAACTTTAGAGAACCTGAAACGGTTCATGGCCAGTGCTGTATTTACCATGTTTTTACACTCTGTGTCCAGTGAAACACACACACACACACTCTGTCTTTTGTCCGCGTCTCAGCGAGGTTCATCCGTAACCGTGGTAACGGGGAGTGGAATGGCATGTTGCCATGGCGACTGTAAACAGGCTCTTTGATTCTGGGGCCCATCAGGACGTTTGTGATTTATTCAGGCAGTTTGAACGTGAGCCGTGTTTACCTGCGATGTAGGTTGCCAGGGAGTTGTTTTATGGTTGCTAGGGCGATCTAGGTAGTTTCGACTGTTGCACAATCCGCAACTATCAAATCGCTAAGATAAATAGATAAGTATATGTCCTGTGTGTTTCAGAGTTAGCAGCACTTCGTTCTTCCACGTGCGAGTATAGAATTCGATCGGAATAACGAAAGGCTGCGCTTCACTAGTGTTTTCACGCCAGCGGCTCGTCATTCGCTTATAACGTGGAATTGTTTTATGTTAGCGTATTTTACAACTCTGAGTTTGAGTCGCTTATAACATGAATTTGAAAACGCAACACATGGTGATAATCTTCCAGGAACTCGAGCAGCGCTCATTAACCGAAAGAGAGGGTTTTCTGCCCAAAAAAGCTAGACTGTTTAATGTTTGAAAATGAACAAAACTAAGCCATAAAAATCAGCATTGTAATGTTACAGTTGTACTATATAAAATGTAATAAATAAAATTACTACATAATTTTTCTTAAATACTAAATATTTTGTAATTTTTGTTCTTATTTTAATACTTTTATTTAATAATAATAATTAGTATTATAGTGCAACAAAATGTTAATAATTATTAATTTTATAGTCCTGTTGATATATAATACAATTTTGGTTCTAACAAATAATTAATACTTTCCCTCCAAATCATGCGGCACTAGTGGCTCGGGTGTTGTAGATGGTTGCTAGGGTGTCCTGTGTGGTTGCTAGGGTTTCCTGTGTGGTTGCTAAGGTGTTATGGGTGGTTGCTAAGGTGTTATGGGTGTTTGCTAGGGTCTCCTGTGCGGTTGCTAGGGTCTTCTTTGTGGTTGCTAGGGTCTCCTGTGTGAAATTGCAATGGCAAATACCTCATATTATGTCATATATAGTACAGCAAGAACTATATATGTAATACATGATACGTCTATAAAGTTCGAGAACGGTTGCCATATTGATTTTGATTTAATTTCATGCGTTTACTCTACTGTAAAACGGTAGGACCTAAAAACCGGTCGCAGGACGCACTCGTGCCTATTATTGTGACGTACAACTCACGGACCAATTCTCAAAACAAGTCCGACTGAATCGGATTACGGATAACGTACTGTAGCAGTCAACTGTCTGCGCTGGTGTTATGAGTAATTAATAATAATTCAATCACAAATATTGTTGATTACCCCTATAAGGCATCTTCATTATCTTCAATGGCTTCCCGATCTCCGTCCTCCTCCCCAGACTCAGCGACAGGCTCCGGTACTGATCCAGCCCGGCCTGACACCGGAGAGCCGCTCGGTGGAGGATCCGACTCGGATTCAGATTTCGGATTAGGGAAGTTTGATTGTGGTTCTGCGGATACAGCGCTTCGATTAGACGGAGCAGAACTGGAGAATGAGTTCGAGGTGGCAGCGGACCGGGTCAGAGATCTCGCCCAGACAGCCAGTAGAGAGCAGCTGCTGTATCTGTACGCCAGGTTCAAACAGGTAAACAGAGCCTACTTGTCTTTTCTTTTAGTTTTTACCATATCTTATAATACTGTAAAATCATAATACATTTAAACGAGATCTCCCGCAACACGATACGAAGCGTTGAGATTATTTGTGATTTTGTTGATTTTTTATTTACTTATATATTTTTGGTTACACTTTATTTGTTACAGCGTAATTATACATTTAAGGACTGAGTAATAGGTAATATAAATTAACAACATGTACTTACATTAGGGTTAGGGTAGGATTAGGGTTTGGTTTAGGCTTAGTTCGAGTAATTATGCATAATTAAGTTGGCTTGGAAAAGCCAATTTACTGATATTGTAACTTACTTAAGATTATTATTATTATTCTTAGACTAAATTTCTCCACGTAACTCCTCCTAAACTGTTCAAGCTACAACCACTAAACTCAGACTAAACCTTCAAACTGTTCTGACTCGAGTTGCTTTATCTATTTAGACTGATCAGACTTGCTGTTTTCCTAAAATTGCTGATAAAAACTTGGAAAAATCCCATAGACTTTCATTGCGGAATGTTCAAATTGAGCCAAGACTATTCAAACTTCAACTGCCTAAATTCAAATGTTGACAGTTGGAGAGGCTCATTAGACTCCATCAGCCGCTCTATCTACTATTTCTAATCAATCAAGACTCATTTAAGCTTCCCTTCTATCTAATATTTCTAAACTGAAAACCTTCAAACTTCTACAAACTTTTAAAACTACTAAACTACTAAACTAAAACTTAAACTTAAACTAATTAAAACTAAAAACTTTCAACTTTTAAATATTCTTCAAACTTTCTGGCAAGGCTTTTTTCATGCCAACTTAAAGTTTGTCTACAAACTTTTTCATCTAGTTTTGTTTTATTCCTTTATTTATTCCTTTATTTTTTTTTTATTTAGGTTAAGTGTCTTGATCAAGAGCATAACAGTGATTTAACATTTTATTGTATTATTTTATTTAAAGCTCCAGTCTGTAACTTTTTGGGGTTAAAAATGATCCAAAATAATTTTTTGAGCAAGTACATGACCAGCCAGTGTTCAGAACTCTCTGCTTGCCGTAGATTCAGAACGGTGAGCTTGTAATAATGTCTTTAACTCGTGGATTTGTGTCATTACGTCACATCTGTCCACAGTTCTCTCGGCTAGTTCTCTCGGTTAGTCGGCGATGAGTGTGAGGATGCTGGAGATTTAAAGCCTTTTCCACAGCACTTGATATAATTAAACGTATCAATTTGATGGCGGATCCAGAAAGGTTCAAACGACGATCACCAGCTGGAGATTCACCCGCTGTAAAACGCAAAAGACTTCAGACTTTGGAGCGGCCACAGGAAAAAAAGAGACTGACACCGGCCCATGCGAACACAAGGATAATATCGGAAAGGCATTAAATGTCATGCAATGCTGATGTTAACATTAACAATTTGAGACAAAGTATAATTTGCACGGTTTGACGTGATATGATGAGCGATCGTTAGATTTAATCAACGCGATTTACTGCAATGCTTTTTCCCCTTATGTTGGTCATACTTCCAAAATTCTCCTCAAAACACTGGATTCGTCCGCACTGTGCCGAGCCGAGACACAACGCACGTAAAGTTGATAATTCGGCGAATAACTGCAATTGCAGATTTCAAACAGAGATGGCGACAAAGAGGAAAAACTACAGACTGCAGCTTTAATTATTTTTTTTTAAATGTTAACAAACACATTTTAGTTACCAGCCCAGATCTTTAAAAGAATAGTTTCTACACACCTAAATAGTTTGTGATGCATACCTGTAAAAAAAGTCATACAGGTTTAGAATGACATGAAATGACAGGTAAATTATGGCACAACGATGATTTTAATAATTTAAGTGTGTTTGAATGTGTTTGTTTGTTGCAGGTGGCGGAGCGAGTGAAGCTTTCTAAGACTCGATCAGAATCACTACCAGCAGAGAGATCCATCCTGGGCTCTGAGATCAGCAGCATCGGGGTGAGTGAGAGAGAGGGAGAGAGACTTGACTTTTAAGCTTCTTTTATTTAGACACTTATAAAAAACAATAAATATTATATTACACAAGAAGCATTAAAAAAAAGTCCTACCTACACATACATAAATAGGTTATTTGCTCACATTACAATTAATTTCAATTCATAACATTATATCATAACCTCTCTATCATTTACGAATTCATAAAACTTGTTCTCCAAAATTAACCTACTTTTTTACCAAAGCCTTAAACATATGTAAAGGATCAATTCCTCCATTAAGAAGTGTTTTATTCTTCCTTGTCAGCCAAATTGCCATTTTAGCCTTACCAAACAAGAAATTGATCAAAACTGTTTGAGGCACTATATTTTGGTCCAAAAACAAAAAGACCATTTGTAAAGTGAAAACCAAATCTATGACTCAATTCTCCTAATACACCAAACATGTCTTTTAGCCTTGAACAACCAATAAAAATATGAAAAACCGTTTCTGAAATTCCACAAAAAGAACAGAGGGGAAGGGAGAGAGAGAAGAGAGAGAGAGAGAAGAGAGAAAGAGAGAGAGTGAATGTTACATGTAACTCTCACATCAGTCATCTATTGCCAGCCTGACGAGGGGAGACGAATAGAATGCAGCAAATGAATTTCAGTGCGGTGCTGAAGAGTTTGATGGAGCGTAACACCAGTGTTGATCTGTGTGTTATTTCTCTGTCTCTCTGCAGGTCTCCAGTAATGTGGCAGAACACTTGGCTCATTCCCTTCAGGATTGCTCCAACATCCAGGAGATCTTCCAGACGCGTACTCGCACGGATCCGCCATCTCCGAGAGTAAGATCCGAGAGTTCGAAGTGGAGACGGAGAGGCTCAACAGGTCAGAGAAAACACACACAACCTGTTGAAGCTCAAACAAGAGTTGTGGTTAGATGAGATCTGCAGATGTTGAACTATCTGATACTTGTTATAAATTTAAAGTTTCAATTCCGCTTATCGATTCTTTTGTGAGCATTTCAGTATGACTTTTCAAGCAATTCAAGCGCGAGACAACTCTGTTTTCTGTTCTCATGTGTATATGTGTGTGTTGGATCAAGTATTCGATTGCAGAGTTGGAATCGATTTTCACATTGGAATGTGTTTCTCAATGTTTGTGTGTCTCAGTCGCATCGAGCACCTGAAGTCTCAGAATGACCTGTTGACCATCACACTAGAGGAGTGTAAGAGTAACGCGGAGCGCATGAGTATGCTGGTGGGCAAATATGAGTCCAACGCCACCGCGCTCAGACTGGCCCTGCAGTACAGGTACAAACACACACATACACACTCCCACTCTCACTCTCACACACACTCCGATACTGTAAATATAGTTTACATACGCAATATTGAAAAAAGGTTTATTAGGGTATTTGCAGTGGTGATTGATCCAACACACCCAATACAGAAGCTCTAGTATCGGGTGTGTTGGAACAGAAGCTCTAGTATCGGGTGTGTTGGATCGGAAGCTCTAGTATCGGGTGTGTTGGAACAGAAGCTCTAGTATCGGGTGTGTTGGAACAGAAGCTCTAGTATCGGGTGTGTTGGAACAGAAGCTCTAGTATCGGGTGTGTTGGAACAGAAGCTCTAGTATCGGGTGTGTTGGAACAGAAGCTCTAGTATCGGGTGTGTTGGAACAGAAGCTCTAGTATCGGGTGTGTTGGAACAGAAGCTCTAGTATCGGGTGTGTTGGAACAGAAGCTCTAGTATCGGGTGTGTTGGAACAGAAGCTCTAGTATCGGGTGTGTTGGAACAGAAGCTCTAGTATCGGGTGTGTTGGAACAGAAGCTCTAGTATCGGGTGTGTTGGAACAGAAGCTCTAGTATCGGGTGTGTTGGAACAGAAGCTCTAGTATCGGGTGTGTTGGAACAGAAGCTCTAGTATCGGGTGTGTTGGAACAGAAGCTCTAGTATCGGGTGTGTTGGAACAGAAGCTCTAGTATCGGGTGTGTTGGAACAGAAGCTCTAGTATCGGGTGTGTTGGAACAGAAGCTCTAGTATCGGGTGTGTTGGAACAGAAGCTCTAGTATCGGGTGTGTTGGAACAGAAGCTCTAGTATCGGGTGTGTTGGAACAGAAGCTCTAGTATCGGGTGTGTTGGAACAGAAGCTCTAGTATCGGGTGTGTTGGAACAGAAGCTCTAGTATCGGGTGTGTTGGAACAGAAGCTCTAGTATCGGGTGTGTTGGAACAGAAGCTCTAGTATCGGGTGTGTTGGAACAGAAGCTCTAGTATCGGGTGTGTTGGAACAGAAGCTCTAGTATCGGGTGTGTTGGAACAGAAGCTCTAGTATCGGGTGTGTTGGAACAGAAGCTCTAGTATCGGGTGTGTTGGAACAGAAGCTCTAGTATCGGGTGTGTTGGAACAGAAGCTCTAGTATCGGGTGTGTTGGAACAGAAGCTCTAGTATCGGGTGTGTTGGAACAGAAGCTCTAGTATCGGGTGTGTTGGAACAGAAGCTCTAGTATCGGGTGTGTTGGAACAGAAGCTCTAGTATCGGGTGTGTTGGAACAGAAGCTCTAGTATCGGGTGTGTTGGAACAGAAGCTCTAGTATCGGGTGTGTTGGAACAGAAGCTCTAGTATCGGGTGTGTTGGAACAGAAGCTCTAGTATCGGGTGTGTTGGAACAGAAGCTCTAGTATCGGGTGTGTTGGAACAGAAGCTCTAGTATCGGGTGTGTTGGAACAGAAGCTCTAGTATCGGGTGTGTTGGAACAGAAGCTCTAGTATCGGGTGTGTTGGAACAGAAGCTCTAGTATCGGGTGTGTTGGAACAGAAGCTCTAGTATCGGGTGTGTTGGAACAGAAGCTCTAGTATCGGGTGTGTTGGAACAGAAGCTCTAGTATCGGGTGTGTTGGAACAGAAGCTCTAGTATCGGGTGTGTTGGAACAGAAGCTCTAGTATCGGGTGTGTTGGAACAGAAGCTCTAGTATCGGGTGTGTTGGAACAGAAGCTCTAGTATCGGGTGTGTTGGAACAGAAGCTCTAGTATCGGGTGTGTTGGAACAGAAGCTCTAGTATCGGGTGTGTTGGAACAGAAGCTCTAGTATCGGGTGTGTTGGAACAGAAGCTCTAGTATCGGGTGTGTTGGAACAGAAGCTCTAGTATCGGGTGTGTTGGAACAGAAGCTCTAGTATCGGGTGTGTTGGAACAGAAGCTCTAGTATCGGGTGTGTTGGAACAGAAGCTCTAGTATCGGGTGTGTTGGAACAGAAGCTCTAGTATCGGGTGTGTTGGAACAGAAGCTCTAGTATCGGGTGTGTTGGAACAGAAGCTCTAGTATCGGGTGTGTTGGAACAGAAGCTCTAGTATCGGGTGTGTTGGAACAGAAGCTCTAGTATCGGGTGTGTTGGAACAGAAGCTCTAGTATCGGGTGTGTTGGAACAGAAGCTCTAGTATCGGGTGTGTTGGAACAGAAGCTCTAGTATCGGGTGTGTTGGAACAGAAGCTCTAGTATCGGGTGTGTTGGAACAGAAGCTCTAGTATCGGGTGTGTTGGAACAGAAGCTCTAGTATCGGGTGTGTTGGAACAGAAGCTCTAGTATCGGGTGTGTTGGAACAGAAGCTCTAGTATCGGGTGTGTTGGAACAGAAGCTCTAGTATCGGGTGTGTTGGAACAGAAGCTCTAGTATCGGGTGTGTTGGAACAGAAGCTCTAGTATCGGGTGTGTTGGAACAGAAGCTCTAGTATCGGGTGTGTTGGAACAGAAGCTCTAGTATCGGGTGTGTTGGAACAGAAGCTCTAGTATCGGGTGTGTTGGAACAGAAGCTCTAGTATCGGGTGTGTTGGAACAGAAGCTCTAGTATCGGGTGTGTTGGAACAGAAGCTCTAGTATCGGGTGTGTTGGAACAGAAGCTCTAGTATCGGGTGTGTTGGAACAGAAGCTCTAGTATCGGGTGTGTTGGAACAGAAGCTCTAGTATCGGGTGTGTTGGAACAGAAGCTCTAGTATCGGGTGTGTTGGAACAGAAGCTCTAGTATCGGGTGTGTTGGAACAGAAGCTCTAGTATCGGGTGTGTTGGAACAGAAGCTCTAGTATCGGGTGTGTTGGAACAGAAGCTCTAGTATCGGGTGTGTTGGAACAGAAGCTCTAGTATCGGGTGTGTTGGAACAGAAGCTCTAGTATCGGGTGTGTTGGAACAGAAGCTCTAGTATCGGGTGTGTTGGAACAGAAGCTCTAGTATCGGGTGTGTTGGAACAGAAGCTCTAGTATCGGGTGTGTTGGAACAGAAGCTCTAGTATCGGGTGTGTTGGAACAGAAGCTCTAGTATCGGGTGTGTTGGAACAGAAGCTCTAGTATCGGGTGTGTTGGAACAGAAGCTCTAGTATCGGGTGTGTTGGAACAGAAGCTCTAGTATCGGGTGTGTTGGAACAGAAGCTCTAGTATCGGGTGTGTTGGAACAGAAGCTCTAGTATCGGGTGTGTTGGAACAGAAGCTCTAGTATCGGGTGTGTTGGAACAGAAGCTCTAGTATCGGGTGTGTTGGAACAGAAGCTCTAGTATCGGGTGTGTTGGAACAGAAGCTCTAGTATCGGGTGTGTTGGAACAGAAGCTCTAGTATCGGGTGTGTTGGAACAGAAGCTCTAGTATCGGGTGTGTTGGAACAGAAGCTCTAGTATCGGGTGTGTTGGAACAGAAGCTCTAGTATCGGGTGTGTTGGAACAGAAGCTCTAGTATCGGGTGTGTTGGAACAGAAGCTCTAGTATCGGGTGTGTTGGAACAGAAGCTCTAGTATCGGGTGTGTTGGAACAGAAGCTCTAGTATCGGGTGTGTTGGAACAGAAGCTCTAGTATCGGGTGTGTTGGAACAGAAGCTCTAGTATCGGGTGTGTTGGAACAGAAGCTCTAGTATCGGGTGTGTTGGAACAGAAGCTCTAGTATCGGGTGTGTTGGAACAGAAGCTCTAGTATCGGGTGTGTTGGAACAGAAGCTCTAGTATCGGGTGTGTTGGAACAGAAGCTCTAGTATCGGGTGTGTTGGAACAGAAGCTCTAGTATCGGGTGTGTTGGAACAGAAGCTCTAGTATCGGGTGTGTTGGAACAGAAGCTCTAGTATCGGGTGTGTTGGAACAGAAGCTCTAGTATCGGGTGTGTTGGAACAGAAGCTCTAGTATCGGGTGTGTTGGAACAGAAGCTCTAGTATCGGGTGTGTTGGAACAGAAGCTCTAGTATCGGGTGTGTTGGAACAGAAGCTCTAGTATCGGGTGTGTTGGAACAGAAGCTCTAGTATCGGGTGTGTTGGAACAGAAGCTCTAGTATCGGGTGTGTTGGAACAGAAGCTCTAGTATCGGGTGTGTTGGAACAGAAGCTCTAGTATCGGGTGTGTTGGAACAGAAGCTCTAGTATCGGGTGTGTTGGAACAGAAGCTCTAGTATCGGGTGTGTTGGAACAGAAGCTCTAGTATCGGGTGTGTTGGAACAGAAGCTCTAGTATCGGGTGTGTTGGAACAGAAGCTCTAGTATCGGGTGTGTTGGAACAGAAGCTCTAGTATCGGGTGTGTTGGAACAGAAGCTCTAGTATCGGGTGTGTTGGAACAGAAGCTCTAGTATCGGGTGTGTTGGAACAGAAGCTCTTCAGATTGAACACAGCGCTAGCGGATTAGCCTTCTGTTCTAAAATAGCTCCATCTCTGGTGTCGTCTCTTTGCATTATCATCTGTGAACTCAGGAGATTGTTTATCTTCACATTTCAAGTGTATCTGACAGAAGTGTCACAGCTCAAGATATCTCTTGGTTTGATTGGTCACACTTGACAGGATGATGCCCCAACTGTCAGGATCCTATGACTAACTGAATGGGCCCAGGCTAAGTGGATCAGACTTTTTGGGAACATTTTATCACAACCTATAATGTGTTTCAACACATATTTTTTAAATTCTATACTATGTGCTACATTCTACACTATGTGTGTATTGTTAAGCTGATAATATAACTTTATTTAAAAAAAATGTTTATCATATTTGATCTATTATTTATTATATTTTGTTTTAAATATAATAATGAGTGTATACATAAACACAACGCACTATATTATGTATTTATTATTACATTTTATATGTACACACACTGTTAGAGAAAAAAAAAAGTATATCAATGCTATATGTTTTAATCACAAGATATAATTAGGAACATACTATCTGTCATAGTATATACAGTAAGTGACTGTGTGTGAGAGAGAGATATTGTATGTGTGTGTGTGTGTGTGTGTGTACCTGGTATTCCCTATGTTATGAGGACCATTATGTCCCATTATGACCAATTTTTGACCTTGTGGGGACATTTTTTGTCTGATGTTTTTTGAGGAAAACATCTATAAATCATATGAAACGATTTTGGGTTTTAGAGGGGGTTTTTTTGTTGTAAAAATGTGTGGTTTAGGGTTAAAGGATAGAATATACAGTTTGTACAGTATAAAAATCATAATGTCTATGAAAAGTCCCCATAAACATGGAAACCCTTTGTGTGGACATTTTTTGTCCCCGTGAGGAAATCAGCTTATAAATCATTTTTGACGTTTTTTGGAACATGTAAAAATTGCGTGTGTGTGTGTGTGTGTGTGTGTGTGTGTGTGTGTGTGCACAGCACCACCAGCTCGACGGCCAGCAGCTGTGACACTGATTTCTCTAAGGAAGACGAGCAGCGTCTGAAGGATTACGTGCCATCTGAAGAACGATCGTGCCGCTGTGAAACTCACCATGCTGGATCTGGAGAGTGTGTACATCGACCCGCTCGTCGAGCTCAAGCCCAGAGGAGACTCACACAGACTCGACCTGGAGAACGCTGTGCTCATGCAGGAGCTCATGGCCATGAAGGTGACACATGACACACGTGACACACTCACGCAGAATTCTTTAAAATCATTTTCATTTGTTTTGAATTTTTCATATTTCTGTAAATGTTTTATTTTTTACTATTTTTTAATTATTGATTTTACTTGAAAGTACAACTCCTATTTTTTTATATTTTCATACATTTATAATTTTTATGGTTTTATTTTGATTATTTTAAAATACTTTTATTTACTTTTGTTATACAAAATATGTTTTTAAAAAAGTGTTTAATTTAGTTTTTTTATATTTGTTGTTAAAATTATTTAAATTCATAAAATTAATTTTAATTGATTTAATTTTTAGTAAATGTATTATTTTAATTCTATTAAAATATAATTTATACAGTATTTGACAGTCATAACATTTCTTAGGGTTTTTTTCAAATATTTATTTTATTTTAATTTGAGTTTTTTTTTTATTATTAATTTATTTGTATTTTTATGTTTTCATAATGTTTCATATTTGATAATTTTTTTTTTATTATTATTATTTTAAATTCATTTATTTTACTAATAAATAATTGAATGAATTATATTAAAAATATAATTTATATTTTCACATTTCATACTCTTAGTGTTTTATTTTGATTATTTTAAAATTATTTTACTTTTGGTAAAAAATAATATTTATATTTTTCATATTTTATTTTATTTTTTATTTTAATTTTTTAAGTTTAACTTTTTTATTAAATAATAATTAAATAATTATTAGCGGTTCATCAACTCACAAAGTGACGGATTTACATGAATATGGATATATGTGCTATATGGAATAATGATGCACAAAAACAAAGTGAATCTCAGGATTGCATGTATAGATGTGTGAGGTTTAGTCTGATGATGATGATGATGATGTGTTTATAGAGAAAGCAGATGAAGCCGTTTCACACGTCTGACTCTCAGTGGTTTCCTGGTTTAATCTGCTGTCGTTCTCCATCATTCTCTTGTTTCTTCTGTCCGTGACCTTCAGCTTTGGCATTTGTAGCTGCGCTTGAGAGTCGTGAGATCAGTTTAGAGATGATTTCGATACGAACGGCTGTCAGCTGACATTTCTACATCAGATCAGTGTGAAAGACTGAAGGCATCAATCAGAGATTGATCTAGAACAGTTGCAGTGCGTTAATGTCTGAGATTCCCAAACTATTCAGATCAATTTTAATAAACTATCATCAACACATTCATGTTCACTGTTCTTTGATGTCGGTTAAATGAAAACAAAAGGCGTTTTTTCCATTATTATTTGTTTTCACATTATTAGTATTTAATTTTTAGTGATTAAAAAAAATATATATATATATTTACTTATTTTAATGTTATTTCAAATATTTTAATGTTTTCATAACGTTTCATATTTTTAAGTATTTTTTATTAATTTACATTTATTTTAATATAATATTAAAGTGTATATATAAGTGTTATATTTAAGTGTTTCATTTGTATCATTTAATTTTTAATTAATTTTTCATATTGTTGTAAATGTTTTATTTTTTATTATTTTAAAATAATTAATATTTTTCATATTTTCATAAATTCAATATTTTTGTGCTTTTATTATTTG
Source organism: Leuciscus waleckii (assembly GCA_900092035.1). Lineage (NCBI taxonomy): Eukaryota > Metazoa > Chordata > Actinopteri > Cypriniformes > Leuciscidae > Leuciscus > Leuciscus waleckii. Next base: position 1,166,354 of record FLSR01004875.1, on the reverse strand, counting down.
TATTATTGTATTGTATTATTTTAAAATAATTTAATTTACTTTTGTTGTACAAAATATATAATGTTCACATTTCTTTAAGTGTTTTATTTTTTATATATTTTATATTTGTTCTTAAAATAATTTATTTACGTTTTAATTGATTTGTTTAATTTTTAGAAAGCATATTATTTTATGCTATTAAAATATAATTCATATTTGTCATATTTTCATAACATTTCTTATAGAGGTCGACCGATATGGTTTTTTTCAGGCCGATGCCGATCTTTTGAAATCCGGGTCGGCCGATGGCCGATAAATGCTGCCGATTTATTTTGGCCGATATTTGGCCGATTATGTGCTTGTTTTTAACCTCTATTTGAAAGATAAAATGTAACACAATTAATTACTTAAGATAGACAAAATTTCTCAACAAAAACATTTATTGAACACTTTACCAATCTGCACTTTTCTAATTTTCATCAACTTTTTAATGTTTAAGATTTTGTCTAATATTAGTTTTTTGTTCTGTGCTTTTGTCATTTTTATTAGTTTTAAAATATTTCTATTTATCTCTATTTCAAAGTTTTAGTAATTTTAGTACTTAAGCTGTTTCAGTTAGTTGACAGCAATTTTTCAAATTTTCTTTTATATTTCTTAAAGTTTTTTCATTTTATTGACTTTTGTAATTTTTATTCATTTTTTAATAGTTCTAATTAGCTTTTATTTATTGTAATTTTCATACTTCAGTTTGTTGCCAAAGCAATGTTTCTAATTTTTAAAATGTTTGTTTGTTTTTAATCTATTTTTATATTTTATTTTATGTGCTTTTTGTCATTTTTGTATGTTTTTATTGTTTTCGTTTAAATTTTTCTGTTTTTATTTCAGTTTTATTGATTTTAGTACTTCAACTTCATTTCTAATTTTCATCAACTTTTTACGTTTAAGATTGTGTAATATTTTTTGTTTTTGTTTTTTAATTTTTATTAGTTTTAAAATATTTTTATCTCAATTTTTTTTAGTTTTAGTAATTTTAGTACTTAAGTTAGTTGACAGCAATTTTTCTAATTTTCTTTTACATTTTTTGTTTTACATTTTCTTATTTTATAGACTTTTTTACATTTTTCTTCTGATTTTATTTAATTTTTTTAATTTTAGTACTTCAATTTAATTTCTAATTTTCATCAACTTTTTAATGTTTAAGATTTTGTCTAATATTAGTTTTTTGTTCTGTGCTTTTGTCATTTTTATTAGTTTTAAAATATTTCTATTTATCTCTATTTCAAAGTTTTAGTAATTTTAGTACTTAAGCTGTTTCAGTTAGTTGACAGCAATTTTTCAAATTTTCTTTTATATTTCTTAAAGTTTTTTCATTTTATTGACTTTTGTAATTTTTATTCATTTTTTAATAGTTCTAATTAGCTTTTATTTATTGTAATTTTCATACTTCAGTTTGTTGCCAAAGCAATGTTTCTAATTTTTAAAATGTTTGTTTGTTTTTAATCTATTTTTATATTTTATTTTATGTGCTTTTTGTCATTTTTGTATGTTTTTATTGTTTTCGTTTAAATTTTTCTGTTTTTATTTCAGTTTTATTGATTTTAGTACTTCAACTTCATTTCTAATTTTCATCAACTTTTTACGTTTAAGATTGTGTAATATTTTTTGTTTTTGTTTTTTAATTTTTATTAGTTTTAAAATATTTTTATCTCAATTTTTTTTAGTTTTAGTAATTTTAGTACTTAAGTTAGTTGACAGCAATTTTTCTAATTTTCTTTTACATTTTTTGTTTTACATTTTCTTATTTTATAGACTTTTTTACATTTTTCTTCTGATTTTATTTAATTTTTTTAATTTTAGTACTTCAATTTAATTTCTAATTTTCATCAACTTTTTAATGTTTAAGATTTTGTCTAATATTAGTTTTTTGTTCTGTGCTTTTGTCATTTTTATTAGTTTTAAAATATTTCTATTTATCTCTATTTCAAAGTTTTAGTAATTTTAGTACTTAAGCTGTTTCAGTTAGTTGACAGCAATTTTTCAAATTTTCTTTTATATTTCTTAAAGTTTTTTCATTTTATTGACTTTTGTAATTTTTATTCATTTTTTAATAGTTCTAATTAGCTTTTATTTATTGTAATTTTCATACTTCAGTTTGTTGCCAAAGCAATGTTTCTAATTTTTAAAATGTTTGTTTGTTTTTAATCTATTTTTATATTTTATTTTATGTGCTTTTTGTCATTTTTGTATGTTTTTATTGTTTTCGTTTAAATTTTTCTGTTTTTATTTCAGTTTTATTGATTTTAGTACTTCAACTTCATTTCTAATTTTCATCAACTTTTTACGTTTAAGATTGTGTAATATTTTTTGTTTTTGTTTTTTAATTTTTATTAGTTTTAAAATATTTTTATCTCAATTTTTTTTAGTTTTAGTAATTTTAGTACTTAAGTTAGTTGACAGCAATTTTTCTAATTTTCTTTTACATTTTTTGTTTTACATTTTCTTATTTTATAGACTTTTTTACATTTTTCTTCTGATTTTATTTAATTTTTTTAATTTTAGTACTTCAATTTAATTTCTAATTTTCATCAACTTTTTAATGTTTAAGATTTTGTCTAATATTAGTTTTTTGTTCTGTGGTTTTGTCATTTTTATTAGTTTTAAAATATTTCTATTTATCTCTTATTTTTTTAAGTTTTAGTAATTTTAGTACTTAAGCTTGTTTCAGTTAGTTGACAGCAATTGTTCTAATTTTCTTTTCCTTTTCTTTGTTTAAGTTTTTTCATGTTATGGACTTCTGTCATTTTTATAAAAAAATAATTATAGTTCTAATTAGCTTTTATTATTTGTAATTGTTGCACCTCAGTTTGTTGTCAAAGCAATGTTTCTCATTTTTCTCAAGTTTTTCATCTACTGTTTTCATCGGTTCTCGACTGCTATTCCTGCCGTTCCCGGATGTGAAATGTTTTGAATTGAAATATTCACATCTTAAATATACGGCCATGTTGAATTTCAGCCCATTAAAATGCAATGCATTAAAATGCAAGCAGGGTTATTATAGCAATGCATATTTGTTTTTCAAGTAGTGCAATTCAACAAGCTTCGTTTCAAAAACATGTGGCATTTGTTTTTTTACTTCCATAAGTGTCTCAGCTCATGCAGCGTGTGTGTGTGTGTGTGTGTGTGTGTGTGTTTGCAGTAATCTGGTGGCGGCGTACGAGAAAGCCAAGAAGAAGCATCAGAACAAGCTGAAGAAGCTGGAGTCTCAGATGATGTCGATGGTGGAGCGACACGAGACGCAGGTGCGAATGTTGAAACAGCGAATCGCTCTTCTGGAGGAGGAGACGTCTCGACCACACACCAACGAGACCTCGCTCTGATACACACACACACACACACACACACACACACACACGCGCTGCGGGACGTTTCCTACTATATTACAGGATCCTTCACCAACAAATCACAACACCAGAGGAATCTCCGACAGAAACCATGGTTTATTCTGAGGAACACAAAAGAAGACGTTTATCAGAATGTTCACGCTGCTCTTTTACATGCAAAAACACTGTCAGGATACAAAACAGTTATTAAATATTCCATAACTCATACGAGACATGAAGCGACGGGTCAAGTGTGAGAGTCGGCACGTGTTTTATACCGCTTCGTTTTTCCAGTGTGTAATTATGAGGTCGACAAAGACTAGTTTTATGCTTTTGTTAGGAAATATGATGAGGTGAGCTGAACACAACACAAAACTGACTGAAATCGACATGTTAAATCAGGACTCAATACTGACTCAGATCTGGTTTAGTTTAAAGACATTACATTTTTAGTTTTTTTCAGCAATAATTGAGAATGAGCCACAGATGAAACTCATCATTTATACAAAGTTTATAAACTACTCTGAAATATACATGACTAAACTGATACTGAACAGATTTACACTCTTCAGATCTGTAGAATGTATGAATTATAATCTTCATTAACTGAAACTCCACTTGCATTGATTCTTTATCCGCCGGTTTAGGATCTGTGTGTTATTTTATCAGGAACACACTTTAAGTAATGCTCCTGTAATTAATGCATTCATGAACAAAACATTAACAATACACTGCATTTATTCATCTTTGCTAATGTTAGTTAATAAAAATACGACGTTTCATGTTAGTTGACGCTGCGCTAACAGAGTTTATCCCTCTGAGCTCTTGGCCATTTTTGACGGAAAAATGTTATGTTTATTTTTTTTAGGATTTCTTTTTGTTATTGGAATGTTACGAAACTTCATAAAGGTTTTGGAACTTGATATGTGAACGCACTAAAAAAAAAAAAATCACACTCAAAAATGGAAATGAATGAGAGGAGTTTCCTCTAGTGGAAGCGTTTGGTACTGCAGCCGAACAACATCTCACTGAGAGATCAGCTTTGGAGATATCAACCTCACATTTGGAACACAACTTGTTTAGATTTATAGCTTTGATTTTCTCAAAGTTTTAGAGTAAAACATGTTTTGGAAAATATGTATTTGTTATAAAAATTGAAAATATTATTTATGCATTTTTCATAACACATCAGCAATAATCTGCTATGTATCTTCTTTAAAAAGAGACCAAACTTCAGAGTCTGAGAGTCAAAGTGTTCAAGATGGAGATTTCATTTTCAGGTCTATGATCAAAAAGTGAATAAATGGATTATAAATACAGCATAAATATTATTTAGTACCATAAAATCGCCTTAAAATACCAAATATACATCATAAAAATAATCATTATAGAACTAAAACATGCATTTAATTGGGGAAAAAACATGAATTTTGTCTCGCGCAGACCACCAGATGGATAAACTGTATTAATAAATGTTGAAATTAACATTAACTAAGATTGATAAATGCAGTGGAGTTATTGTTCGGTGTTAGTCCATGTTAACTCGTTTAGTTGCAACAATGTAAAGTCTTAACATTTTTGTCAAATTTCAGTGTCACATTTAAACCCCAGGCATGAATTCATATAATATCTGTCAATCTTCTGCATTGATCACCAGTTGTCAGAATTGTCTCCGTTCACATTCCTGCTGTTCCAGACTCGTCTTCTTCGAGAACAATTTGTTCACATGAAAATTAGATTTTTCCTTTTCCTGATCAGGCAGATTCATGCAAGTTCCAAGATTTTTTTTATTTTTATAAAGTGCATAATTTTTTTTTACAAAGTGCAATGCATAAAAAAAGTATGATTATGAACATCAAAATTTTTTAAGGCTGGAAAAATGACATTTTTGTGTGAAATGTTTGTCTTCGTTTGCATCCAGAGTGTAAAATCACAGTATCATCAAATCTCAGATTTCCGTTTATGCACAAGAACAGGTTTGATTGTCCTCAACACCACAGACGCACTTTCACCGCATTGCCTTGAGTTTTTATTTCCCTCTGCTGAATATCAACACCTCAAACTCCAGTTTTATATGATATTGCAACCGTTCACGCGCTTGAGCTCCAAACGTCAGCGATCCAGTGTTGACGTCACGACCTCCTTAATGGTTATTATGCATACGTGGTTTTCATTCACATTTATCATTAATGACACTGACTGTGCTTGACATTTGCTGAAATATTCAATGCAATAGAAATGCATTCTGTCATTGAATGCCGATCGATCAGCCCATAGAAAGATGTGAACGAGCATTTAATACAATAATCCATCATTCATAACGCAGATTCATGCTGGATGATCAGATGTCAAGAGCAATGATTTACTTCCTCATGGTTTGACTCTGCATCAGTAAATAAAGGCATAAACTGAAGGATGTAGTGAAAGCGGGAACGATTATAAGAGATGATTAAAAGACTATGAGATGCTTGTCCTTCCTTTTATGAAAAGTATATTCATATCCTGGCTGGAGAAACTATAAAGGGGTTTGTGAATTGTACTTTATTTGCACAGGTCTGTTTATGAATCAAATCTTTGCAATCGTTTTGTTTTATTTTAATACAGAATGTATTTGTTTATATAATAAAGAAATAATGCAACACTTCATGTAAATGGTCCCGTTATTCCCTGCACTTGTTTAAAGCCAAAGTCTTTTGGGATTTAAACTTTATTCTATTATTCCAGATAATATTTCTGCGATTAAACTCCATATTCAACTGAGTTTTAATGAAAGATTTTTCATGAAACATTCAAAAGATCAACTTTTTTCTTTAGAAAAACATGCACTGATAAATATGATACACTCAGAGTGCCTCATGTTTCAAAGTGGAACAATAAAGAAAATATACATAAAATAATTGTATACGTTTTTATAATTATATAATTTTATAAATTTTTTATTTTAATAAAAGCTTGAAACATTACCATTTAAAATGTTTTTGAAAGAAGTTTCTTCTGCTTATCAAGACTGCATTTATTTGATGGAAAATACAGTGAAATAACAGCCGTTTTCTATGATAGGGAAATATTAATAATTATTCATAACTTATGATTAATTATGAATATTTGGATCAGTTTACTGGATTAACTTGTGGTATCTACATTAACATTACAATCAATCAATCAGTAATTCCCGTGAACACTCAATATTGATTATTAATAGAAATGTTCATTTCCAGGGTTAGAATAACTCTTACTGTACAGTTCTACACACAGAGCATGTGGTCAGAATCTGGAATCATTAAGTTCACTTTGTATATGTATTGTGTACAACTAAATCATGAACACAACTAATCTAAACACACACACACACACACACGGGTAAACTGGTGAGTGACAGAATGAAAGCGGAAGCTGGAAAT
>FLSR01004875.1:1107008-1127019 GCA_900092035.1 Leuciscus waleckii | reverse complement strand
CAGTCATATAAAAATATACAAAATAACCAGTAAGTGGCATTTTGTTATGGAAACAAACAACAGTTAGGCTACCATGGTGATACACAATACTTACAAGAATCTGCTCCTGATAAATAGAATGAACATCATACCTGCATGCAACACACATGACATACCACTAACATAATTTATTGGTATTTTACTTTTATTTCGTGATTTACTGATTAACGACGTTGCATGCTCGTATTTCTTTTGCGCTTTAGTGAAGTGATTCAGCGCGCGCCGGCGCATTTGCGCGTGCAATTAAAGAGTGCACGATACGAACACAGTATAACAATGACAGGACATTAAATTTAGTTTTTTTCTGAGGTGAGAGACTTTTATTTCGTTACAAGTTATGAAAACAATGATAGACTAATGACACTGACATATAGCCTGACAAAATCATCTGACAGCAGATACTGAATCTGGACAACGCATTTTTTTTCTAATTTAAAATGCAACAACGTTGCATGCTTGTAGTTTTTTTGCGATTTATATAAAGTGAAGCAAAATAGGCCCTCAGCGTGCTCCGCTGCATTTGAGCGTGCAATTGAAGAGTGCGCGCTACTGCAGTATAGTGGCTCAGAGGACAGGAAAGTCCTCTTTTTATTTTAAGACTTTTTATTTCAGCATGTTTTTCTGAGGTGAGAGACTTTTTATTTTATTTATACCTGAGAGACTTATTACGTTTTTGGTAGTTCCTATTGTGCTGGGTTCTATGAAGTAGTTGTGATTCGCCGCTCACAATGTAACATGCTCTAAACACACCACGAAGAATAATGTAATGTAATAATGTAATCTTTTTTTCTTTGAACGATAACATAATCGTGGCATCCGCAATCGTAATCACGATGAGAAATTCGATTAATTGTGCAGCCCTAGTTCCTATATGTGTGATTTTATAGATTATCATGACAGAATATGCTAATTGAAGATAGTTAACTACACATTAGCAACATAAATTCATCAACTAACCATTCAGAGACGTCTTGTTGCATTCTACATGTCACTTCTTCTTGAGTCTCTCCATCTTTGTCTGACCGGTTTAAACAAAAGGCAGAACAGTTTCTGACATTTCAGTGCGTGTCTGCGTAATCAGAACTGCTAACTCACAAGCTCTTGAAGCTCCGCCCTCTGTGCCGGGAGCGGCAGCTCATTTGCGTTTAAAAGGACATACACAAAAATAGTGTGTTTTTGCTCCCCCTCAAAAAGTGACAACTTTAACATGCTATATAAAAATATCTGTGGGGTATTTTGAGCTAAAACTTCACATACACACTCTGGGGACATCAGAGATTTATTTTACATCTTGTGAAAAAAGCATTATACCACCCCTTTAAAACAAGCTGACCACTAAGAAGTGAATGTACAGTTACGTGACATAACTGCCAGATTCAAACTGCTTTCTTGCTATGGCTGGTGCTGAGCCAAAGACGGAGAAAGCATGGGATTGGTCTCGAGCGGGAAGGTGGTCACCACAGACACCTCCAACATGGGCTGGGAAGCTCTGGGAGAGGACAGACCGACTACTAGCTCCTGGTCGCTTATCAACAGCATGGAAATAATGGCATTTTTTCTGGCACAGACAAAATGGCGGTAGCGTCCCATATAAACCACCAGGGTCGACTCCGTACAGGTTAGACCAGGGAACTCCAACCCTGCTTCAGAAGAGCTACTGTCCCGCAGACTTCAGTTCCAACACACCTCCCTGTAATTATCAAGTAACCCTGAACAGCTTGATTAGCTGGTGCAGGTGTGTTTTATTGGGGTTGGGGCTTAAATCTGCAGGACAGTAGCTCTCCAGGAGCAGGGTTGGAGACCCCTGGGTTAGACAAATGTCTCCTCTTATGGGCACAACTTGATATGTGCACCACAAGTAAAACAAGATCTGACACAGCAGAGCTCATCTTCCAAAAGATTGATTCCACATTACAAGACAGTTACATTTCATGGTGCAACCGTGTTGGCCTCTCTGTGGACAATGCAGCCGTAAACAATGGACAACACAATTCAATTGTGCCAAGAGTTCTACATGTCATGTTTTTCACAAGGCTGCAAAGAAAATAGGTCTAGCCTTTTTTTTTTTGTGTTTTTTTGTACTTATTCATTTCAGGTGGCAGATTTTGATCTTGAAGACGTGGTTAATTTGGGCTTTTGGTTTAAAGGCAGCACCAATCGCAAGGGCTTTCTGGCAGGTTCCTGCACCACTTACCCACAGCCAATGTTCACCTACACTCATTCCATTCTTCTCTTCCTTCTCTCCCCACACAAAGAACAATGTCTCTAAAGTTCTCTGTGCCAGCCTTAATACAACCTGTCCCTTAGACCCAATCCCCTCCCTCCTTCTATAGGACAAATCACCAACATTAGAGGCTTTCTCACCAGAGGAACCATTTCATAGTTCCTAGAACTAATGGCAGAAGTACCTGTTTTTTGGTGTTCGCAGCTCAGGAACTGGGAACGATTTAGGTAATAGGAACAACTTTTGGGGGAACTAAATTAGCTCCTACTTCAAATTAGGCATTTGGCTGCAGAAAAAAAAAAGATAGTCCTACATTTAAAAACAAAAAACATGTTCATGAGTTCACCCACCAATGGTATGAGAGGAACACAGCTTTCACTCTTAACCATACTAAGGCCAGTGACAGACAAGTAATGTGTAAAGTAAAGTAAAGTAAAGTCTGAGACACGCGTGTCACGCAGGCAGTGTGCAAGCTCTAACCTGTTAACATGGGAGCCGAAATAAAAACAGACACGCCACGCAGCCAGTGTGTCGCCGGCCTAACATTACAAGGCAATCAGAAGTAGAATGGAGCTGGTCATGGAAAAAGTGTGGTTGAGATCCAGCAGAAACCAACTCTTACTAAGCATAGATGCCGGAGCAGAATTGGAGAGAAGCAAGCAAATAAGTCTGCAGGATGGAGACTAAGTCTATAAAGCCTGGGGAAGACATCCTAATTGATAAAGGACTTAAGAATAAATGGCGCTGGGGGTGGATAGAAGGAATAGGCAGAGACAGCAGGTATTTTGGTAGCTGGTGTAAGAAATTAAGAGAACCAGGTGCTTCTGCACGTTGTGCTCGAGAAAGCTAATATATGAAACTAGTGGTAAAAAAGTCAATTAAGAGAACCAGGTGCTCGCTTCTGCTCGTTGTGCTCGAGAAAGCTAAGCTTGTCATGAATTAAACCCTGAACACAGAGCAGCTGTCCGCGCTCTCCAACACACAACACGACTACTGGGAGCAGCAACCAGAGCTGACGTATCGGCGACAATCACTAACCGTGTTTATGACTTGAAGATACGTATAATTGCCAGTTATGTAAATACACATGGCATAGTTTTCTGTAGTAAACCGTCTTTTATAAAAAAAAATTATATTCATTTCCTAGTTTTTAATTTACCATTATTTCTTTTGAACAAAACAATTTCAGAAATGTCATGTTTTAGATTGTAGGTCCTCTTGGACCCTGTCAAGGAGAAGGCTAACCAGCAAAACTTGATATCAAAGTAGCCTAAATGTTACGTTTGCACCATATTGTAGTGAGTAATCTTTCATGGTTTTGGGGTTTCAAATAGCCCACCATGATCTGTAGTTTGAGCCTGTCCAGGGCTAGTGGCAATTGCAGATACGTTACTAGTTAGTTTCAAGGAAAATCATTTTCTAAAAATTGAATCTATAATTTTATTTTTTGCCACACAACACCACCCCCTGCCCCCAGAAAAAAGTCCAAGCTCAGAATTTTTATTTGCTTTAACTCCTTATTGCATTCTTTGATTTATACAAAAATTTAAATTAAGTAATATGGTTTTCTTTGTATTTAAATTAGAAGTTGATTTTGGGTTTAATGTCACAAGTAATTGTAAAAGGCTACTTCTGTATTATTTTTCCTAGTTTAATGCGTGTCGTAATAACAAATGTAAGTCTGATCTTCTCAGGTGGAAGGCAACGTTAGCATTTGTCTGATCACGTGATCTCAACATGTCCGTCCACATGAGGTGACCCGAATAAATAAAACCACTTCAATTAGGACACTTATTTGATATTCTTCAAAAATATCATTCATTTCTGTAGAGCTGGACATTTTAATAAGGATCAAATGACTAAATTCAGCTTTGAGAATGAAACCAACCTGTTTGTTCCTCAGTATCTTCATGTTTCAGACTGAATGTTTCTTCAATCTTAATGTCTTTGTTCTCCTCTTTAATAAACGCCATCTTTGTTTGTTCCTCAGCTTCTTCTTGTTTCAGACTGAATGTTTCTTCAATCTTCATGTCTTCACTCTCCTCTTTAATAAACGCCATCTTTATAATAGTGTCACGTGGATGTCAGTCGCTTCACCAGGAGTTCTTCTGTGTGTTTGTCCTGTTAAGAGAGAATAATTAACAGAAAGAAAAATAAATCCACACTACAGTAAATCTCTGTGCGTCTCAATCAGCTCTAGTTCAGTAGTTCAGAGAACTGGTAAGAGAGAGTTAATGGCCTTTGTTGCTTTTGGCTTGCTTTGTTAGGGACATTTAATATTCAAAAATATTATTAATCTGCCTGTATTTACACCATTATATGAGAATATCCAGCGCGGCTATATAAAAATACAACTTTTTACAACAAAAATGAACCATCACTGAACATACTTAAGCTGGACTACGATGCTATATTCTTCTAGATTTAAACTAACTTTGAAACAATCTGCATTGTATAAAGCACTATATAAATAAATGTGACTTGACTTAAATCCCCTGATTAGACAAAAACTAAACATAAATTAATAAAAAAACACAAATCATACAAACTAAATTTGTAAACTGATTCACGATAAAGGGAGCAAAATGAGACTCATTTAGTTACTCATGCATGAATGCGATTTACTCATAAAAACAACGTTCATCCGTGTTATTACATACACAATGTTACATTAACCGGTAATTCTTTCCTTTCTCAGTTATATAAACTGTTTAAACGGGTTCCTTTGATTTAAACACTTAAAATGGTCAAAAACACAAACCTTTCTGCAGTGGAATCTCATCAGATGCAGGAGTGCGGCGCAGCTTTATGACATCACATCTCCACACCAAAATAAAAGTCCTGTTTGCACGCTACAACTTGTAGAAATATACATACAATAAAACACATTCAAATATTAATTTAAGACTCAGAGATTCTAAATTCTATCAATACCATTAAGATTTTTTTCAAGAGATTCTTACCAAAATATAAGCCAGCCTGAATGATATTCAGAATAAAGTCAAGAGTCTTGGTCTTTGGTCTTGGTCAAGAATCTCAATACAAGTATTGTAAAAAATAAATAAAAATAAAATTATATATATATATATGAAGATATATATACACAAACTATTTAGGGATTTGTAGATCAAAATTAAATGTGTGATTCAATTGATATATTAATCTTATTCCATCTCAATATATCCACAATATTGGGGCATTAAATAAAATCTAATTTCAACTTTATTTGGTTAAAGTGCATGTATAGGATATTACATTGATTTTGTATGTCTGAATGGAGTACTTAAAATGGTTACTGCGTACATACAGTAACAGTTGCATACAGAGTGAGACCACAGTCTGAGAACAACATTCATGGAACATCCTTGTGGTGTTATTTGTACTTGATAAATGTTCTCATGATGTTTGAAGAAAAGTTCTTAGAACAACTTATTTGCCATGTGGAAAGAAATGGAGAATAGTTACTCAAGTGGATCACCATTACAAGCATGGCTGACAGTCATTCATCATTTAAAAAAAAGGAAAAGGAAAAGAAAATAATCCATGGATAAAATATTCCTATGAAGAGCTGGCAGTTATTATAATTAAAATAAATGATTTAAAGAGTACAGAGAAAATACTGAGATGGCTTGCAAACAAAAAAAATATCAAAAATAATAATGGGATCAAGATAGGCAACATCTTGTTTATGTATACATAGATATTTACCAAATAGCCATCAGTCATATCACCCTGTAGCCCAAGACCGAATGCCCACTGAAGCTAAGCAGGGCTGAGCCTGGTTAGTACCTGTATGGGAGACTCCTGGGAAAACTAGTTTGCTGCAGGAAGAGGTGTTAGTGAGTCCAGCAGGGGGTGCTCACCCTGTGGTCTGTGTGGAACGAACCTAACACGAAACTAAACAACCAGCAGGTGAATGTCTTAAAGGGGTGGTTCGGGATTTTTGACATCGGACCTCATTTTTAAGTCAGCCTGGTTGTTATTCATCAGTGGAGACATTTAAAAAAAAATAATTATCCAGTCCTTATATTTGGATAGTTAGCCGATGCTAGGCTAGCGCGAGTCAATGGTATATGTTAGCCAGCCATTAAAAACCGTTTTACCCACTCCACAGTGCACCAAACGCAAATCAATTATAACACTGGACTATCGATGTATATGTCCGTTGAGAGAATAATGTTAGAAATCAAACTTACCTTTCATCACATTGCATTAGTTATAATTTGTTCCCTGTAATCATAAGCCTTGTCTCCAGCAGCAGCGGAGTGATATTGATTACCTAGGTAACCGAGTGAGCCGGTACACACATGCCGCAAGTGTATTTACCTGCCGCTGGTACACTGTAGTTCGCTTCTGTTCTGTGTTTACTTTTTGCCGCATTACTAACGGGAGCAAAGTAAAATTCCGCAGCTGCTGAGAAACTAGTTCCTTTGGGATCATTGAGATGAAAGGTAAGTTTGATTTCTAACATTATTCTCTCAACGGACATATACATCGATAGTCTAGTGTTATAATTGATTTGCGTTTGGTGCACTGTGGAGTGGGTAAAACGTTTTTTAATGGCTGGCTAACATATACCATTGACTCGCGCTAGCCTAGCATTGGCTAACTATCCAAATATAAGGACTGGATAATTTTTTAAAAAAAATGTCTCCACTGATGAATAACAACCAGGCTGACTTAAAAATGAGGTCCGATGTCAAAAATCCCGAACCAACCCCTTTAATGAGTGAGTCATTGTTCAAAACACTAATTTCAGTAATGAAAACACGTGTTCCAGTGAGATGTGATCTTCGTTTGGAACTATTTTCGCTGCTGAAATGGAACAAAGACAGTCAATATTGTGTCTAAAATGTAAGTGACTTAATATTAACTGAAATCAGTGTCACATTTTCAAAAGTGATGGTATTCAGCAATCTTGGTCATGTGATGTTGCTAAACTGTATCATATGTTATAAATAGTAAAACTCAACATGAAGTTTTTTACCGCAGTATGTTAACTGAGTTTCTGTGTGTGTGCTGCGCTCATTTGTTTAGATTTATCCTTGAGAGGTTGCGGGAGCCTCAACAGCACAACGTTACCGTTAGTACATTATATTATTATTCACTATCAATTGCCACTTATACTAAATGAATGCAGAATCATTGTCACGTTTTTGTGATTCCCTAGTTATTTTTTGTTATTGACGTTTTAATCAGTCTAAGTGTCCGCTCACTTGCCCCATCAAAAAAATCCAGGTCATTCATGCATTCATTCAAAAATCCTTTCCAGCCCCACCTCTTTTAGAGATAACCACAACTAATGTTCTATATACATGCAGCTAAACATACATGGTTGTATACAATTTAAATAGTTGGGATTTTTTTCATTTTGCTGCAGTGTAGCCACACCTGGATAAAACAAGCATGACATTTTCTTGTGTTTTTTTTGTTCTGGCACCTCATTTGCAGTGTTGGGTAGGTTACTTTAAAAAAGTAATTAGTTATAGTTACTTGTCACAAAAAGTGACTGAGTTAGTAATTGAGTAACAGCATTACAAAAGTAACTTATTACCAGGGAATGTAACTATTGCCTTACTTAAATTTTATTTTTATTTTTTTAAAGTAATGTGAAAAACTTGGATATCCCCAATATTAAATATGTTAAATGAATGAAATGGACACTAAATACAATAAATTATTATTATAAAACATTGTACACTAGTCAAGTCACATTTATTTATAAAGCACTTTTTACAGTACAGATTGTTTCAAAGCAGCTTTACAGAGATGACAGGAAAATGCAACAAGTTTGTTTCCAGAAGAAAATAACATCACAGTCCAGCTTAAATAAGTTCAGTGATGTTTCATTTTGTTGTAAAAAAGTTATTAATTTATATATAGCCGCTCTGGAGAAAACAATGATGTCATCGTCCAGCTCAGTTCAGTTCTCATATTATGGTGTCAATGCCGGCAGATCAATATTAATGTTGAATATTAAATTAAATATTAAATTGAATGTCCCCAACTAAGCAAGCCAAAAGCCAATGGCAACCAAGGTGAAAAAAGGCGACAGTGGCAAGGATCCAAAACTCCCTCAGGTGGCAGGATGGAGAGAAAAAAACTTGGGAGAAACCAGGCTCAGTGTCACAAACTGCTCTGAGACAAGAAGGTTAAGGATCCAAATGCAGTTTATTTGAGTAATCCAGAATCGTAATCAAACACAGGCAAAGGGTCAAGCACAGGAAGGCAGTCCAAACAAACAATCAAACAGGCAGGCAGGGGTCAGAGGCAAAAAGGGAATCTAAGAAACAGGCAAAATTCAAGACCAAGAGACAATGAAACCAGGGAGAATGCTCAGAGATGCAGTGTAACAACATACAAGACTTCGCAGATAATGAATGAGAAAACCAGGCTTATATGGGGTGAGCTAAAGCAACAGAGCATGAGTCCAGGGCGAAGCAGAATGAGCAGGCGTTCAGGGCGGAGCAGGCGCAAACGCTTCAGGGGGCCAGAGCAGATCCGACGGTTCAGGGGCAGAGGCGACCATCTTGTCTGAAGACACCATCGTAGACACAGGTGAATGCGATAATGGATGTAGAGTCCGGGCAGTGAGTTATGGGAAATGTACTTTGTGAGGGAATGACAATAGTCTGATGTGGAGTGCCCTCCGGTGGCTCTCAAGGGCAGCTGGTGACCGTTACACTCAGTCGGGGGGCCAGTTCTCCTCTGGCCGATGAACGAACAGTGTATGATTATGATTCTGGTTGAAGATCGGAGTCACGCCGGTATGGATACGGCCCGGATCCGGCTGACAACATCATGCGTTGTGGTCGTGTCTAGGCGCATGTCCACCATCTGGTCTGAATACGGCCCGAAATCGTTACACGGGTCTGAAATCGTTTGACAGCACTAATTACTAGTCATATTTAATCTTTCAAAATTGAGCAACTTCCCAACCTGACTGGTTTCAGGGCAAACTTCAGGGCGCACACCTAAATTAGGAAAAGTGAGATGTGTAGGCCCACCCTCTAGAGAATAATCTACAAACTGAAAGAGAGGAGAAGGAAGAGCAGCTTTCAAACCTGAAATCAACCCTCTACCACCTCAAAGACTTCAAATCAACCTGACTGGCAATATCTTCTGCTGATCTCCACTCTTTTGAGTCTAAATTAATCAAGTGTCCCACTTTAGTAAAACCTTTCTTCATTCATGACTTAACTATACTATTAGACATGCAAACATTTCCTAAAAAAGGATAAAAAAAAAAACAGTGGTTCATTCAAGCCATAATGATCATTTTCACACCGATTCAACCTAAACACTTTCCAAGATTTTAAAACCGATGCATAGAAATTAGCACCAAATGTGACATTTTCAATAAATGGTGACATCAAAAACAGTTGCTTATCAAGCTCACTACCACAAAGGGATCTTAGTAAAGCCAGTCCAAATGACACCCAAGGGATAAATTCTGTAGAAAAAAGCATTCTCTGGGCAGATTTTAGTCTCATGGCTCTGACTTTAGCTGACAATTCAATCAGCCCTTGTCCTCCTCCATTTACTGGCAAATATAAGATTCCAAAAGGAAGCCAGTGGAAACCATCCCAAAAGAAATCAACAAAATCCTTCGGTAATTTTTGTAGTAGTTCTTTCGGGGGGTCAATAACAGTCAAACGATGCCACAGCATAGATGCTGCTAGATTGTTAACAACAAGAACCCTCCTTCTACAAGACATTTGTGGAAGAATCCATCTCCATTTCTGTAAGCGACCAGCCACCTTTTCATAAAAGCCTTCCCAATTTTTCTGCATCTAGTGCTCTGTTCCAAGCAAGACCCCCAGAACTTTAAACCCATCTGAATTCCAGGGGCTGTGCTGAGGAAACTTTGGAATAGGCCGACCTTCTTCCTCCCATTGGCCTAATAACAAAAATGTACTCTTTTTCCAGTTGACCCGAGCTGAGGAGGCTTTTTGATACATCTCAAGAGCCGCTTCCAGATTGCAAACATCTTCATTTGATCTTATTATTACAGTGACATCGTCAGCATAAGCACTGAGTTTAACGTTTACCATCTCTGATGTAAAATGGCCCACCGTTGAAATTCCACAAAGTTGAGCCTTCATAGAGAAGGGGGTGGGAGGGCATCCGAATAACAGGTTTTATACAAGACACATGGAACACAGGGTGGACTCGCCGCAGATTGTAGGACAATTTGAGTTTGACGGCTACCGGGCTAAGGACCTTAACAATTGAAAAAGGTCAGATGAAACGAGGTGCTAATTCACGGGAACAGGACTGAAGGGGTAAGTTTAGGGTGGAAAGCCACACTTTCTGGCCACAAACATATCTAGGGGCCTTGACACGATGTCGATCGGCGGCCCGACGAGTGACGGAGGGCAGTTCTAACCCTTCTCCAAGTGTGTTTGCACCGTTGAATGAATGCTTGCACTGAGGGAACGGAGGACTCGGCATCCTGAGACGGGAACAGAGGTGGTTGGTAACCGAGGCAACAATGAAACGGGGATAACCCTGTGGTGGACGAGGGTAGAGAATTATGGGCGTACTCCGTCCAGGTGTGAGCAATTACCGTGGGCGAAGGATTCTGGAATGCCAGACCATTCGACCAAGAATTTCGTTAGCCCGTTCGGCCTGCCCGTTAGTTTGTGGGTGAAACCCTGACGACAGACTGGTAGAGGCCCCAATCTGTCGGCAGAATTCCCTCCAGAACTGAGAGACAAACTGGGGTCCCCTGTCTGACACAACATCAGAGGGGAGCCCATGGAGTTTAAACACATGATTGACCACCACCTGCGCCGTCTCCTTGGCGGAGGGGAGCTTAGGAAGAGGAATAAAGTGCGCTGCTTTAGAAAAACGATCGATGACCGTTAGGATTACTGTGTTCCCCATCGAGGGAGGAAGACCAGTAACGAAATCTAAAGCGACATGGGCCCACGGACGGGACGGGATAGGAAGGGGTCTGAGAAAACCAGCGGGTGGAGAGTTATTAGACTTAGTCTGAGCGCAGACAGGACAGGACGCAACAAAGCGACGGATATCGCACTCTCTAGTGGGCCACCAAAATCTTTGCCGTATGGTGGCGAGTGTACCCCTGACACCAGGATGAACAACCAGTTTGGAGGAGTGACCCCAGCGGAGGACGGCCGAACGCACGGACTCAGGGACAAATAATAACTGCTCGGGACAGCACCGCGGTATCGTGACGTGAGTAAGAGCCCGTTTAACTACTCGCTCGACTCCCCAGACAGTAGCCCCAACCACGCAATCCTGAGGTAAAATCTCCTCCTTGGTCAAAGCGCTTTCTGAGGAGCCAAATTGATGCGAGAGGGCGTCTGGTTTAACGTTCTTAGAACCGGGTCTATAAGAAATGGTGAACTCGAAACGACCAAAAAAAGTGCCCAGCGAGCTTGTCGGGCATTAACCCTCTGAGGTCTGAGGGGTTTTTGGGGTCCTTGAGATGTTCTGACATGCCCTGACATTTGTGCGTTTTTCAGTTGCTTATAAACATATTAAGGGCAAAGGTATAATTACACTCTATTTAGCACAAACAGGGCTACCATAATATGTGAGCAACATGCATGTACATGATTGTATTTTTGAGAGAATAATGTTTATGCATGGTTATTCAAAAAACTAAAAACTAAAGTTTCTGAAATAAGACCACAAAACACACACTAAATATGTGCCAATAAGACTTTTGTCTAATAGATGTCATTGCCTAGTGTTTTTTCTTCAAAATGATGTGAAAATCACCCTGCCCTTATCATTAACATAACACAATACATTGATTTGAATTTTGCAAAGCACTTTCTGTTTGGAAAGGCAATATGCGGAGTGGGCGTCAACGATCATGCATATTTAGTGGTTCACACCTGAGGACCGCATACTTAATGACCCTTTCATTCAGGTGAGTCACTGAGCCACAAGAATGCAAGAGCAACAGTTGGAAGCATCTCAATTATTTTTAATTTTTCCACATAGTGTGCTTGCAATTTGGCCTATAATATCCAAGGAAAACATGTCTAGTAATTGTGCAGTTAATTCTCATACTGTATCTTCAGTTTTGGAATATGTATCTAAAAAAAAAGCGAGCTGGTATCGCCGGCGATACCGTAGACCTCAGGGGGTTAGGCTCTTAGCTGCTGAATGTATTCGAGGTTTCTATGGTCCGTCCAAACTATGAACGGAAAGGTCGCCCCCTCCAACCACTGAAGCCACTCCCCCAAAGCTAAGCGAATAGCCAGCAATTCACGATTCCCCACGTCATAATTGCGTTCAGAGGGCGAGAGCCGATGACAAAAGAACGCGCATGGATGAACCTTATCGTCAAGCGGGGAGCGCTGCGAAAGCACCGCCCCCACACCTACATCTGAAGCATCCACCTCGACGATGAATTGTCTCTTGGTGTCAGGGGTGATTCAAATCGGTGATTAAAGGTGATTAAAAGATTCTTGAGACGCTCAAAAGCGGTCTGAGTCACTTCGGACCAAGAAAAACGAGACTTGACCGAAGTGAGCGCTGTCAGGGGGGCGGCAACCTGACTGCAATTTCTGATAAACTGGCGATAAAAATTGGCAAACCCCAGAAATCGTTGGAGCGCGACTCGGTTATCAGGAACTGGCCAATCTGTGACGGCTCATACCTTAGAGGGATCCATACTGATCCCTTCCACCGACACGACAGAAGCGAGAAACGTAACTGACTGCCCATGGAACAAACATTTCTCGGCTTTAATGAAAAGACGATTCTCTAAGAGGCGCTGAAGAACGCGGCGAACGTGCTGAACGTGCACTTGGAGAGAGGGTGAAAAAATAAGTATGTCATCCAGATAAACGAAAACTAAAATATTAAGCATGTCTCTCAAAACGTCATTTGCAAGAGCCCGAACAGTAAAACCCGGTATTCGAAGTGCCCTAGAGGAGTGTTAAAGGCCGTCTTCCACTCGTCTCCCTCCTTAATGCGTACTAAATGATACGTGTTGCGGAGATCCAACTTTGTGAAAACCTTTGCTCCCTGCAAGATCTCGAAGGCTGAGGACATAAGTGGTAAAGGATATCGGTTTCTTGACAGTTATGTCGTTCAGCCCTCGATAATCAATGCAGGGACGCAAAGAACCGTCCTTCTTTTTCACAAAGAAGAACCCTGCCCCGCGGGAGAGGAGGATAAACAATGGTACCGGCAGCGAGAGAATCTGAGAGATATCTTTCGAGCGCCTCGCGCTCTGGTGCTGACAAGGAATACAACCTTCCGCGGGGCGGAGTGGTACACGGGAGGAGCTCAATACTGCAGTCATAAGGTTGATGGGGAGGGAGAGAAGTGGCCCGGGAATGACTGAACACCGCTCGCAGATCGTGGTACTCCCCCGGTACCCCTAACAAATCACCAGGCTCCTCCTGAAACACAGAAACAGAGGAAACGGCAGGAACAGCAGATACAAGACATTCAACATGACAAGACAAATTCCAAGAAAGGATAATTCCCTTCGCGCAGTTAATCTGTGGGTTATGATGCGCTAACCAAGGATGACCTAAAACAACAGAAAAAAAGAAATAGTCTCTTGATGGTTGCCGGATATGATGAGACTCACCGGAATGGTGGTGTGGCGGACCTTAGAAAGAACACTGCCGTCCAAGGCAAAAACAGTGGTGGAATCTTCAAGGTCCATTAATGGAATGCCCTGTTCGAGCACCCATTTCTCGTCGACGAAGCTTCCCTCGTTTTTCTCTCCATTTTGTATCATATCTGTCATGAAGATCATAAAAATAAGCAGTTTTTTACACAGACCTGATACATATCTTTTTTACCCACTGTTTGAACAAGTAGCCCTTTTAATCTCTCAAAATGTAGCAACTTTCCAACCTGACTGAGGGCAAACTTCAGGGCACACACCTAAATTAGGAAAAGCGAGATGTGTAGGCCCACCTACTAGAGAATGATCTACAAACTGAAAGAGAGGAGAAGGAAGAGCAGCTTTCAAACCTGAAATCAACCGCTCTACCACCCTCACAGACCTCAAATCAACCTGACTGGCAATATCTTCTGCTGATCTCCACTCTTTTTAGTCTAAATTAATCAAGTGTCCCACTTTAGTAAAACCTTTCTTCATACATGACTTAACTTTACTATTAGACAAGCAAACATTTCCTAAAAAAGGATTAAAAAACAGTGGTTCATTCAAGCCATAATGATCATTTTCAGACCTATACAACCTAAACACTTCCCAAGATTTCAAAACCGATGCATAAAAATTAGCACCAAATGTGACATTTTCAATAAAAGGGGACATCAAAAACAGTTGCTTATCAAGCTCACTACCACAAAGGGATCTAAGTAAAGCTAGTCCAAATGACACCAAAGGGATAAACTCTGTAGAAAAAAGCAGTCTCTGGGCAGATTTTAGTCTCATGGCTTTGACTTTAGCTGATAGTTCAATCAGCCCTTGTCCTCCTTCATTTACGGGCAAATATAAAATTCCAGAAGGAAGCCAGTGTAAACCATCCCAAAAACAATTTACAAAATCCTTCTGTAATTTTTGTAGTAGTTCTTTTGGGGGGTCAATAACAGTCAAACGATGCCACAGCATAGATGCTGCTAGATTGTTAACAACAAGAACCCTCCCTCTATAAGACATTTGAGGAAGAATCCAACTCCATTTCTGTAAGCGACCAGCCACCTTTTCATAAAAGCCTTCCCAATATTTCTGCATGTATTGCTCTGTTCCAAGAAAGACCCCCAGCACTTTAAACCCCTCTGAACTCCAGGGGCAGCGCTGAGGAAGCTTTGGAATAGGCCTACCTTCTTCCTCCCATAGGCCTAATAACAAAGATGTACTTTTTTTAGTTGACTCGAGCTGAGGAGGCTTTTTGATACATCTCAAGATTATAGCTCTAACTATCCAGATTGCAAACATCTTCATTTGATCTAATTATTACAGTAACATCATCAGCATAAGCACTGAGTTTAACGGTTACCATCTCTGATGTAAAATGAAGGCAGAACTCGCTTCGTGTTTATTTTTCTTTATTTGGCAATAAGCACAACACTTTGTTTTTATTGTGAGTATACACAAAAATAATACACATTTAACAGAATCGATTGATGTATGAAACTCCTATGGAAAATCAAAGTCAACAGAGTATTTATGAGTTTCTTTTACATTGATAAAAAAAAAGCGAGCTGGTATCGCCGGCGATACCGTAGACCTCAGGGGGTTAAGGGTGGAGGGAGACAGCCTTCGCTCCAGCCCTTCTTGCAGGAAGGAAAGCACGGCTCTGATCGAGCAAGATCGGGGGCTCTCCTCGTGAGAGGAGCACCAGTCAACGAACAGGTTCCACTTCAACGCATAGAGGCGCCTTGTATAGAGGGGGCTCTAGCGGAAGTGATGGTGTCAACTACCGCAGGGGGTAGGTCACCTAGAACCTCCGCGTCCCTTCCAGGGACCAGACATGGAGTTTCCAGAGGTCTGGACGCGGGTGCCATAGGGTGCCCCGTCTCTGAGAGAGTAGGTCCTCTCTCAGAGGGATGGGCCAGGGAGGGGCTGTCGCGAGGAGCATTAGTTCCGGAACCAGGTCCGGTTGGGCCAATACGGCGCAACTAACAGACCTGCTCCTCGTCTTCCCTGACTTTGCACAAGGTCTGTGCAAGAAGGCTCACTGGGGGAAATGCATATTTGCGAAGGCCCCAGGGCCAGCTGTGTGCCAGAGCATCCGTGCCGAGGGTCCCCTCGGTCAGGGAATAGAACAACTGGCAGTGAGACGTGTCCGGGGCGGCAAACAGATCTACCTGTGCGGTCCCGAAGCGCCTGAAAATCAGCTGGACCACCTGGGGATGGAGTCGCCATTCTCCCGGTAGCACCTGCTGCCGTGAGAGCTCGTCAGCTGTACGGTTGAGCAGGCCCGGAATGTAAACGGCACGAAGCTGACTCCAGAGGACCTTGGCGGTTGATGTACGCAACGGTCGCCGTGCTGTCCGTACGGACCAATACGTGCTTGCCTAGTAGCAGTGTTTTGAAGCGGCTCAGTGCAAGACATACTGCTAACAACTCGAGGCAGTTGATGTGCGAATGCAGTTGAGGCCCCGTCCACAGACCTGAAGCTGCATGCCCGTTGTACGTGGCCCCCCAGCCGGTGGCAGAGACATCCGTGGAGACCACAGAATGCCTGGACACTTGTTCCAGGTGAACACCTGCCCGCAGGAACGAAGGGTCCGACCACAAGCTGAGAATTTGGCGACAGTGCGGAGTCCCTTGGACCCGGCACGAACCGCTCTGCCACGCCCATCTCGGGACTCGATCGTGGAGCCAGTGTTGGAGCGGCCTCATATGAAGCAATCCGAGCGGCGTAACCGCGGCTGCAGATGACATATGCCCCAGGAGCCTCTGAAAAAGTTTCAGTGGTGCCGCTGTTCTGCGTTTGAGCGTGCTCACGCAGTTCAACACTGACTGGACATGGGCCTCGGTGAGGCGCGCTGTCATGTCGATCGAGTGAGTGGACAGATCTCCTTTGAAGTCTTCAAAGCGCTGAATTCTCGTAGACAGAAGTCTCACTGAAGCTCGGCTCCGAAGTGAAAGACAATGTGTGCGTCGCCCGCTTCCTGTTTATACCCGCGCTGCGGGGCGGGGCGTGTAACGCGATTCACGCACGCCAACGTTCATTGGCTCGTTCTGTAGACACTCGAAGTTGATAGGGATCCCTGAAGTGATCCCAATTACGTCGTTACGTCGAACGTGAGCGACTGAAAGGGAACCAACTTATCTGATCGTAGTCATGGTAACCAAGACCCTTCTTGCCCTTGTTGGGGGTGTGCTGGACTTTAAACTTCGGTTTAAACAAGGACTTTTATCTTGAGAGCATTTGGAGAATGCTCATGTATTTGATGATTTATCTATTTTGTGAAATTCATGCTTGTGTATTTTCTCTTTGTAGTTTCACACTTTTCATGATTAAACTTCATAAATTGCACCTTCGTGGAGTTTATTGTGGAAGTGTTTAGCAGCTGGATCAATTAAAACAGTGAGGCCAGTGACAGGGGGGATAGGACCATAGATCCCAGAGTGAGTTTTAAAGATTATTTGTTAAATATAACAAATAATTGTGTCTGATTTGTCTCAGTCGTTACATCTACATCACCTAAATCCTCTGAGTCCCGTCTAGAGACCACACATGGAGGTTCCAGAGGTCTGGACGTGGGTCGGGTGCCATAGGGTGCCCCATCTCTCAGAAAGCAGGTCCTTCCTCAGAGGATTGTGTCAGAGGGGGTTTTGGTTTTGGTTTTGGTAAGAGCATGAGTTATTGGATCCAGGTCCGGTTGGGCTAGTAAGGCACAACTAGTAAGGCCTGCTCCTCGTCCTCCCTGACTTTGCACAGTGTCTGTGCAAGTAGGCTCACTGGGGGAAACGCATACTTGTGTAGGTTCCCTCGGTCAGGGAGTAAAACAACTGGCAGTAAGGCGTGTCCTGAGAGGCAAACAGATTTATCTGTGGGGCTCCGAAGTGTCTCCAGATCAGCTGGACCGCATGGGGATGGAGTCTCCACTCTCCCAGAAGCGCATGCTGTCGTGAGAGCTCATTGGCTGCACGATTGAACACGCCCGGAATGTGAATGGCCAAAACATCCGGTGGTGGAGGCATCCGTGAAGACAAAACATGCCTGGACACTTGTTCTAGGGGACTCGTCCTTCAGATCGATCGCTACAAACCAATCTCGGGGACGGCTGCATTCGAAAATGCGTTTCTGCATTAGCATCTTGAACAGGAGCTTCTGAAAGGGTCTCATTCAAAACTTGCAGGTTCAAGATTGGCCGTAACCCACCACCTTTCTTGGGTACAATGAAGTAGGGGCTGTTGAACCCTGACTTCATATCTGCTGGAGGGACCGGCTCTATCACGTCCTTCGCCAATAGGACTGCGATTTCTGCCCGTAGGACAGTTGGGCGTACTGAATCGCATAGCCAAGTCTGATAGTCTGAATGAGCCAGCAAGACGAGCTGGGGAGCACTAGCCAGGCCCCCAGAGACCGTACAAGCGGGACCAGAGCGACTACAGACCTACCCGCAGTAGGCCAAATGACTGGGGCGCAGGGACCCGACTCGGAAGACATAGTGTCCTGAAGAGGGGTCTGAGTGTGCGGTGCAACACTGACCTTGCTCCACGGTTGGGCAGGTGATACGTGAGAATGCAGAGCATCCTAGAACCGCACACTGCTACCCGCTGGTGATATGAGAGGGGGATGAGGATGGCAAGGCTTAGCATCGCACACCACCATCCATGCCCTCTTGGGACCCAGAGGTTGAGGAAACTGCTCTTTTATTGATAATTTAAAGCAGACAGGGGGCTGCAGCCGGCTGAAAGCAGCAGCAGGCTGCCAGGGCAGGATGTGTCTGATCACCTCCGTCTGCTTCTGTGCAGCCGAGAACTGCTGGGTAAAGTTCTCGACCGTGTCACAGAAAAGGCAGACCTTACAGATAGGGGCGTTGAGGAACTAGACCTTGTCGGGGTCATGCATATCCTCCAGGTTCAGCCAGAGATGCCGTTCCTGGACCATCAAGGTGGACATCATCTGACCGAGGGAGCGCACAGTGACTTCCGTTGCAAGCAAGGCAAGGTCCGTCGCTGTGCGCAGATACTGCTCAGCTCTGGGTCAGAACTACCCTTGTGCAACTCCTAAGTGCCTAGGCTTGGTACACTAGCAGAAGAGCCATGGCGTGGGGGGTGGAGGCAGCCTCTCCAGCGACTCTGCAAGTCTTGGCCGTGAGAATGGACAAGAACTTACAGGCCTTGAAAGGGAGATGCGGGTTACCCCTCCAGGCTGCAGCACTATTTTGACACAACTGCATCGCAACCGCGCGCTCCACTGTATCCCTTAGCCACTCCGGTTTCGGCCATTGCCGTCCATGATCTAGTAATCTCCTAATGCACCTCCGGAAAGAATGGCACTGGGGTGGAGTGCTGAGAACCAGCGCGGATACCAATCATCCAACCTCAAGGTCGCAGGACACTGTGGAGGCCTCTGCTCGAGCCCGACTCTCTCGGCGGCCTGGGAAAGCATAGCCGTCAGCTCTGTGTCAGGCTCAAGCAGCGCCACTCTCCCTGAAGGGGGCAACACAGCCGAGTCTTTATTCCCAAATGACTCTAGCTCACCCTCCGTTGCAGCGATCGACATCTGATCGTACGGCGGTATCCCGAATGAAACAACCGTTCCCCCATGAGAAGGACCAGCGCCTCCACCCGGAAGCTCCACAGCTTGCTGTGTGCTAGAGGAGTGGGGGGGCCCACGGAGACTGACTCGGTGGGTTAGCCCCCACTGTGATCCTCAGGTCACCCTGGCTATTCACCGAAGTAGCCCTCTTCCTATAGGCAAGGGGACTCCACCTCGTCTGAGGTACTGGAGTCTCGACTGCAACACTGTGGTGGTCATCTTCCCACAGTGGGTACATGATTTATCCACAAAAGCTACCTAAGTGTGCTTGACATCGGTTAATGCCACCTACTGGCAGTTTTACTTTCTTATTTATTTAGAATAGGACTATCATATTTCCACATTAATAAAACAATCAATTAAAGGGATAGTTCACCCAAACTGTAATTATTTATAAATCATTATGTAATAATTTATTCACCCTCATGTCATTTCAAACATGTATGACCTTTTCTTTTTTCAAACATAAAATAAGATATAACTATCATTCAATACCAATTTAAAACCCATTAATATCATGGCATTATTTAATTAAATGCAGATACAGCTTTTG
>FLSR01004875.1:1073194-1106783 GCA_900092035.1 Leuciscus waleckii | reverse complement strand
TATATATATATAATCTTGTCCGTTTTAGCCTAAATCAAATATTTATTTCTTAAGCTACTTTTTGTCTATTTGATGCTTTTTTAAACTCAATAATGACTTCAACTTCTCTTTTAGAGGATCATTTCTCAACAAAATGTAGTGTGCGATTAATTTGTAATTAATTATATTAACTGACAGCACTAGTTATAAGTTATAGGTTACTTTTCAATTAACTTAACTCTTTGGCAAATAGAATTGTATAGAAAGATTTTTTTGTTATCAATATATTTAAGAGACACAGAATGCATAAAAAACAACAACATCGAACTTAAAAATGGTTTACAATTACTTATTTTGCTTATATGGAATTTACCCCAAAAAATCATAAGATTCACCATAAAATTAGGTCATACATGCATGCATTAGATAGTTGAATGCAATATCAGTTTCCTGTCACATGCAAACACACCCTGGCTGTCATCCTTAATGGAGATAAATGGGCCTGGTCGTGATCAAGCGAAGAAGTGTGCCTCAGTTATTTGAACATGCTGGGGAAACTCATAGAGAAATAATATGAGGTAACAATCACTAATCAAAGTGCTATTAGTGATAAAACACATTAACGTTGTGTTAATAAATTGGCTCTCTATATCATGGCATTAGCTATTAATGCTAGAGTACTCTAAAGTAGTTATAATCTTGCTAGGAACTATTGTGTGGATTTGCAAATTAAATTCTAAGTAACTCCACTGCTGATGAAAGTGACAGAACTTTGCTGATATATTAATGTATTATTTTGGGTGTATAAGAGAGGAAACGATAAACAATTTAGCATGTAATTAAGTCAACATGAAACAACATCTGTAACCATTTTGACTCAGTCGGGTTGTATTAAAACAAAAACAAAAAAAGACAAAAAAAGAATGAACAGATTCAAATTGTAATTAATGTATCACTTTCTCATTTATTTGTTTGATACCAGTATCATACCAGCATTTGGAGTCCAAACATGTCACCAGGCTTTCCCATAAAGCTCTTGTATGTCCAAATATACACAGTGTTTATGAAACTTTGTCTGCATATGCCGTGAAAAGAATTTTGTGGTGAAAACAAATGAGGTGCCACCAACACAATAGCTAATGCATTTGACTGGTCAGTCAATGCCCATATATTTACAGATGTCAAGATAAGACTCCAATTAGGGACAAACGCTGCTGGAGCAGCAATCTATAACCATCCATCAAATAGCGCCAATTTAACGAACTGGCAGGGAACATTCAGTTCATCTAATGTGAATCTTTTCCTTTTTCACGGTGAGCGGACATGTCTTCTTAAATGTCCAAGAAAGGTAAATCACATTGGATGTGGTAGCCCAGAGAGAAGGAGGGGTAAAATGCACGGAATTGACTTCTAGCATTGTATGCGACTACATCATCCGGTACATTAGTGAGAGAATGGCTGATGTCTGTTTGCCTGTGTTCAATGGTAATACTATTCATAGAGAGAACTTTAAATAAAATATAGGAGGTGGTGTTTGAAGGAGCGTTATGGCTGATGGGAGTGGATTTTCTGTGTAATGAGAAGTCAGGCTTGTGCACCTGCAAATTGTTGAATGCCCGAGCGTGCTGCTTTTGTCTCTCTCTCTCCTCCGTCTTTCTTCTTCTCTGTGTTTGCTGGTGTAATGTGAGCGTTTATTAGCTAACGCGGTCACCCACATGCTTTTAAAAATAGCAGCCTCTTCCCTCTCGCTGTCAAGGCCGATGAGAAATAAAGCACTCTATTGTGCAGCGAGAGGCAGCTCTAAAACAATAGATGATCTGAATGGGCTTGAGATGGAGGAACGGCTTTGTGCCGGCTCTCAATTAGACATAAGAGACGTTAACTCGAGCCCGGCTGGTTCACGTTCCACAGCCACTTAGCATCTTGTTGCATTGTCCAGCAGGGACGCTACCATATGGCAATGCAATGGGCAATCACCATCCAAAATGGCAATCTGAATTCAAACGCAGTCATGGATGTCAAAAGTATGAGCTGACAATGGAGAGAGTTAGAGAGAGAAAACCGCCTGCCAGAGAGGAAGGGAGAAGGAAGGGTTGAACTCATTAAAACAGACTTATGACTACAATCTGGTCCACACTGCAGCTTATTCTGGCCAAGAACAGCCCGCTTAGACACAACATGCAGACCGACGAACTGCAGTTTGTTTGGATTTTTTGTTCCAATTAGGGGCACGTGGATCTGAAATTTTATCTGAATACACTTTTCCACAATAGGTCACGTGGACGAAAAATACTTCAAATAATGATACGGCATGAGCAGTTAAACATTTACTATAATCTGTCCATCCAAAAGTGACACATATAGATTTTTTCACAAATATAATTCAGAGGATGAAGCTGAATATGCAGTGGATGGTCTCACACTGATGGATGTCATAAGGACAGAAAAAGCTGTCTGACTGATATGCCATAACTTATTACCGTGGTATAATCTGAAGAAATCATATTTTAGGGACAGGGCTATCAGAGACATTTTATAAACTAATCTACATAATGGTGAGGCGGTCTCAAACAAAACCTTTAATATTATGTAAAAGATGTGCTGTTACAAACTTTGGCAAATCCAAAAACAACATGAGAAAAAAAAATAATGTTTTATAACAATTTTCATCTACAGAATAGAATAGAATAGAATAGAATAATAGAATAGAATATTTGCTACATTTTTCAACAAAAATGTATGCCATGAAGATATTATTATAAAATGATAATGTCAATACAAAGTAATAATTGATATAATTGACTTACTTAAAACACATTCCTGATCTTAGGAACGATCAATAAGAAAATGTAAAGTTTGGTCAAAATGTAATAATTACATATTTTTTGCAAAAAAATTAATAAAAAAATTAAAATAAAAAAATTTCAATAAAATTAAATAATAATACAAAAATAATAATAATAAAAAATATTATACTGCACTGGCATAGAATAAAGTAATCTGTATAATGGCGAGGCAGTTTCAAACAAAACTCTGAATATGTTTTTTAAAGATTTGAGGTCACTAACCTTTAATATTATGTAAAAGATGTGCTGTTACAAACTTTGGCAAATCCAAAAACAACATGAGAAAAAAAAAAATTCAAATTGCAAGCAAACTGTGATTAGTTCATCATTAAGAGTGCTCACTGTGCCAACCACAGTGTTTTGTAAACAAAACTTTCCAGACAGACTGTAAAATTTCCAAAAAGACGGTAAAAAAAAAAAAAAAAAAAAAAAAAAAAAATTAAGACCCTGAATCCAGCCAGTCACTGGAATATTAATATTAAATATAAAAACAAATAATATTAAAATAACAATAGATAAAATAGACAATTTCCATTTGTATTCTCCAAACTACCCAGCTGCATCTGCAAAACTGTGTATTTTTATTTTTTTCCATATCAGCATGTTGTAAACTGTATTTTGTATAAAATGAGGTTAACATAATCTTGTATCCAAGACTCGGTGGCCATACACACAGCAGATTGAGGTGTATTATTTTTAACCTGACAGAAACACAATTGTGACCTAGAGGTAAAGTGACCCAGTCCTCTGGGTGAGACCTTGACAATCTGATCCATGTTCTCCAATAAACCTCTAGAAGTTCGCAGAAATTTGGTTTGATTCACGCTCCTGTGCGCACTGAGATAAACTGCACTTGCTCATAATGTCTCATTATTTTGGAGCTTTTTTTGCTCCCATGTGACGCTGCCGAAAGCACAAGCTGACATTTGTAACACTGCTTTATTTATTCTTCATTTGTTTGTCTGCACTCATCTCACAAGGGACATTTGATGTGAATTGGGGGTATAGAGTCCCAGTGCCGTAAATGGAGGGTATAAATGTGCAGGAAGAGGAACACAGGGAATTCTGTATTGTGAATTGTGGAACCTACTGAATGCAATATGTACCAGAATGACAACATACTGAGAGAACTACGGGCAAACACAACATTTCCCTCTCTGATTAGTAGGATTAATATGGGATCTGCATTTGGAATTATATTTCCCCATGAAATTTCCCCAGAACATCTGACTGTCTTGCTCACTTGTAAATGTATGTTTAAATTATGCTCCTCATATGTTGACAAACAGTATTTGCTGTTTTAATGCTGTCCTGAATTACTCTTTTGTTAAAGTGAGTTCATTCAATTTCAGATCTTGTTCCCAGTGTTGTTAATGTGCAAAGTGTGCAATAAAAATGGAGGATAAATGAATTTATCTTCATACTTACATGATAAATACAATACAATACAATACAATACAATACAAACAATACAATACAATAGAATAGAACTTGTAAGAGCAGGGTGGAGGAATTTGAATAGGGATACAAAACGAACCAGCACAGGAAAGAAAACACAAGGGCTGCATCCAAAATCACGTACATCCCTACTATATAGTAGGTGAAAAGCAGTATGTGACAAAAGTAGTATGTTTAAATTTATAGTAGGCAAAAAAGTACCTGGATGACTTACTACTTCCGGCGAGATTCTGAAGTGTGCTTATAATAGACACTTTACTATCCCATGAGTCCACAAGAGATGATTTGGTAGGTCAAATAATTATGACAACATGGCACATGTAGTAATTTAATTCATACTATGTCCTCATAAAGCTTGTAATTATAACTTGTAAGCTAGGAATTTTCAGAGAGCTCCTACTTACCATATGACCGCTGTAGCAACAACTTGAACAACTTCGAGTAACGTCATGCATTGTCATCACGGAATTACAGTAATTGACTGCAAACTCACATTCAGGACTGGATCTATTCTGGAAATGCCACTTCTTAAAAACTTTTGACCAATAGTGTCACAGATTGACCAGCTCAATACAAAGAATACAAATGTAAGTGTCGTAGGAGCGGTTGGTATATTTTAACATAATAAATGTACTATCATTTAATTTTTTTTTTTTTTTTTTTTTTTAAAGCAGACAGACATTATATCCTGTTTCTAAGGTCCAAAGTCATTTTGCATGCTCTTGCCTGCACCAATTAAAAACAGTTTTGCAACATTTCAACAATATAATTTTTGCTTTACATGTAGGCAACGCATAATTTCTTTGAATGTTTCTCTGGAGCTCAGTTTGTGTCGCTCTAATTGCTGCCATTTGCACGCACACGCTCCAAGTTTTAGTGCAACATTAGCGTCGCCCCCAAGAGGAGCCACGGCAATAAAAGCTGCACTGCAGGCCAGCGATAGAGTTATAACACTGCCGAAAGAAGAAATCGATCACGACAGCCAGTCAAACAGCCATATTTAACTCTGGCTGAAATGTGTCTGTGACTTGAGCATGATGGGATTACAACCGCACCCGTGTCTCTAACCAAATTTCCGTCCAGCTTGGCATCGATTTCACCGGCGGGGCCTAGGAGAGGCCGGAGTGAAGCAGTGTCTGGAATAGTTGGAGAAGATTAACAGAAAGGGGTGTGCATGTTCCCCAAAGAGAGTTCGGTGGGTCAATATACAGCTTGATTGTGTTGCGATATGTGTGCGTTTGAATATAATTGTTGGTGTTTGTGTTTGGCTCCGTTCACTGTTGCAATTTAAGCTGTGTGATGGCGGGCGTTTTTCAACTTGTCTCAACCACTTTACTTGGCCTAAACCAATAGCTTTCAAAGTAATCACATTTATTCTTTAACTCTTTCGCCTTCCTCTCTCGACCCCTCACCTGCTTAACGTCACAACAGCTTGCAGAACTGATGTGTTCCGACCCTCTAAAGTCATTTCAGAGTCCCTGTTGCAATAAAACTACACTTGGTTGTCCAGTAAATTCCGTCTGAATCAATCTAAACGCCATTATGCGCTCCCACTATGGGGTGAAAAAAAATCCAGCATAAATGATGATAACAGAAGCAGTGGCTTGAGATTTTGCTGATAATTGTGCTTTTGTGATTGATAGAACAATTTAGGTTTATAGAGCATGAGAGGTTATAGACATAAACTCCGTCGCCAGGATTGGCTGGTTTGCCAGGAAGCTCCATCACCGCTATGACAGGAACTCCCCATCCACACCGTTGCCTTTGTACCTATATATACTACTGTAAATATAAAGTAACAGCCACAAGAAACTCATGTGATATCCTGAGCAACCTCGTTCTAAATAAGAATTATTTTTTTCAGAAGCTAATGAGAGTGCAGTGAGCACAGCGATATGTTTGGTGTTAGTTTTCTAAGTGCAAACCCTTTTGTTGAACGTCCCCTGAGGAACATCAAATCACTCCCTAAGGCCAATCGACAAGAAAATTTATAGCACACATCAGCTCACAGTGTATGCTCCGGCCTATACCACGGTTAAGCAAAACAAATGGAATTGATGTTAGCTGGGACTCATTTTCTACAAATAATAGAACAATTTATTCAGAGATACCCATATATTCAGAGTTTACCCATATATGAAATTTACAGTATAATATAAATGTATTAAAAAAAAATCATAGGTGGCCACACACACACACACACACACACACACACACACACACACACACACACACACACACACACACACACTATCTTTGTGGGGATGCTATCTTTGTGGGGACTCTCTATGTTTCGCTATCTTTGTGGGGACTCTCCATAGGCGTTATGGTTATGATTTTTTTATACTGTACAAACAGTATATAATATCCATCACAGAAAACTTTCTGCATTTTTACATAGAAAAAAAAAAATAATAAAAACGCTGGTCTCCACAATGTAGGTGATCTCAGGTTTTTCTATCCTTGTGGGGACATTTGGTACATGACATATACATGCACACACACACACACACACACACATATGTTGGGTCCATAGACATAATTATTTTATACTACACAAACTGTATATTCTATTGTATCCCCTTTGAACCTACCAACAGACAACTTCTTGCATTTTTACATTGCATTTTACATTTGTAAATATATTACATTTATTTATTTATTTATTTTTACGTTTGGGGAAAGTTCGATTTTTTTTTAAAGCAATAATTACTTTTATTCATGAAGGATCCATTAAAATTATAAAGAGTGACAGTTAAAATGATTGTAAATGTTACCTTTTTTTTTTTATTTCAAAGAAATGTATTTTATATCAACTATCCATCAAAGAATCCTTAAAAAACGAATTAATCGCAGTTTCCACAAAAAAGATATTAAGCAGCATGTGTTTGAAAAAATCACTGTCTGTGTGTGTGTGTGTGTGAGAGAGAGAGCGTGTGTGTGTGTGTGTGTAAATCATCTTATGTGACTAACATTTGATTGGACGCTAAATGAAAAGCACACGGTCAATTTTGTCATACAAATTTAGCAGCTAAATATAACTAAATATTCATTAATTAATATAAATTTAAAAATACATTCACAAAGCATGCTGGCAGTACAAAAAAGGCTAATTGGCTGGACTTGGAAAACCGTTCTAAATATTTTGATTCTACTACAAAATACCCTCTTCTCTCATCTTCCATTGTGATCGACATAGACTGAGACATTTATAATCGATACCCCGTTTCATTTTGAAGTTGTTCCGATCACTATTCAGAAGGCCCTTATTGAGAAATGTTATCAATAAAGGCTCCTGCTATCACAGGTAGGAGCACAAAGGTCAAGACCTGAGCCTC
The DNA here is from genome assembly GCA_900092035.1 of Leuciscus waleckii. Lineage (NCBI taxonomy): Eukaryota > Metazoa > Chordata > Actinopteri > Cypriniformes > Leuciscidae > Leuciscus > Leuciscus waleckii. The sequence continues at coordinate 1,099,162 of FLSR01004875.1, read as the reverse complement.
AGATAACTCAATCCACTGATTTTCTGTCCTCACTCGATGGGATTGGGTTCAGCTGTGGCAATCAATGTGCTCATGTTGACATTTGCCAGGCTTGCTATTTATTTTCAAAGCAAAATGGATCCATGAAAAACAAAACAAACACCTGATAAAAGGGGAATAAAAGTGTTTTCATAGCTCCATAACCATGGAAGTGACCTTCTGCTGAATTTTCTTCCATACAAACTTTGGCGTGAAACTGCTCATCAGTTCAGTGCTGAGAAACAAAGGCAGCTATGTGACTCTGCTGTAATTACAGCACAAAGGATCTTCATGCAGAGCCATCGATCAGCTGTTTTCTAGTCCTTCTTATCCTCCTTTAATCTTATCTTCATTCATCTTTCTTTTTTAAACACAGTGACTTTGAGCTATAAAGAATCCCTCATGCTAAATCCTCTCTGTTTCTGTTTGCTCTTCATTTCAGAACAATTCTTTCCAAAAGCATCGTTGGCCAACTTTGGTCGCAAGTTCCGTCGTTATCAGCATAGTTCAACGTCTCTGTGTTTCCCGAAACCAAACAGCATCACAAAGTTGTGTGGTTGGAACCACAGGTCTCGAGAAGTATAGTTTCTTGTTTGCATGACATGTGGACTTAATAAATCCTTGTATTGAGTAAAATAAGCAAGCTGACATTCATTACAATCAGTATCTTTTATTTAGAATACATACAAATGTAATTTACGTCTTTTAGTTTGTCAAGAGATTTAAATCACTGTTTTTGAGAGTGCACGTGTGCGAACGTGCTCAGCACATCAGAACGAGCCTATCATTGAATCTGGAAATAAAGCATTAAAGCTCAGAAAAATGACAAATAGTCCTCAGATGCCATGTCTGTAATTTATAGCAAAACATCTAGCCTTAATTCGATCTCAAACAGATTAATTAAAAGAAGTTATTACTCTGTGTGACATCATTAACCAATGTGGTTGAACGACCGATTTGCAACAATATGGTTTCGGGAAACAGTTGTGACTAGCTAGTTGATTTCTTCAACAATGCATCGTACTACGGTAGTTAAGCAGTTTGTTATGTTGCTGTATGGGAAACACACCCCAGTGACCCATTTCTAAATCTATTAGACATAAACTCTTCTTGTCATAATCCACTTTTGGCTATGTAAATTTCTTGAGATGAGATTCTTTGGAGATTAAAAAAATTCTTGATATTGCATTAGTCTCCAGGTCAGTAAATTGGTCACCGGTATATAAATGTTTTTATAAAGAACAATTAAATTTTGGAACAAAATTGACCAGTTACAATAGATGGAAACAATCTGAGAGGGAGAGGAGGAAGAGTATATGTAAGAGGAGGAAGAGGAAGATGATGAGGATGCAAAAGATCAAGGTGTGGACAGTGTTGTAAAGGCTGGATGTGTCAGACTAGAAGGTTTTTCCCTTCGTCTGGCAAAAGACAACATTGCCTGTGATGTGGACAAAGTCCTTAGGCCAGAGCCAGCAGGAAGACATGATGTTGAAGCAGAATTGATCTCTCGTTGACCTTGATTTTGCAGTTTCACAACTTACAGTATTTGAGTGTACCGTAAATGCTAAATGCTTTTCATTTAGAGTTCTATAGACCTTTTTATTTTTTATTTTTTGGGGGGCTTTTTCAGTTGGACTGCTGTATTTTTACAGTATGCAAGTGCTGAATATACAGACATTCAATAGGTCTACTATTCAATATTCAGTACAATACTATACTTGCAGTGCATACAGTATACAATATATTGACCTTGCAGTTGCATTACTATACTTTTTTTATGTAATTCAAAAAATTGTTTACTGTATACAATATTTTTTTTATGTAACATTCTGGATGCTGTTCTCCATTTTTTGATGTGTCTAATGATCTGTAATGCTTATTTTATTGACTCGTTTGTATGATCTGAACGCATTGTTTGATTTTTGAGTAAAGGTGAAATGGTTTTGAAGCAATTGTTTGACTTTGCCAGTTTAGTTAGAAAATTTTGATTTGTTTTTAATGCTGTGAGAAAATGGGTGAAGGTTTCAATAAATGTCTCAGCAGTTGTGAAAAATTTACTAATTTACTTCACAAGATATATTATATTATATTATATTATATTATATTATATTATATTATATTATATTATATTATATTATATTGTAATATATTTTCAATTGTGTTACTACAATACACAAAATCATAAATGATTATTTCCACAACACAAAATAATCGTTTCATCTACATTAATGTTTCATTCACAATAATTGCATTTCAAAATGCCATTACTATCAAAATTTTGATTTTCATCTCTTTTCGTTCAGTTTACAGTTTTTTTTTTGTTTTTATTTTTTTTTTTTTTTTTTTTTTTTTTTTTTTTTTAATTGCTAACATGCATCGGTCAATACTGAAGCCACATTTTCAAATCTCTTCACAGCAAATAGTGAATCTTTTTTATTTTATTATTAATATTGTTTTCACACAAAATGCATTCAATGACCACATTTCCCAAAGTCCATAAACTCTTTTATCATTCATACTTCACCATTTGCAAAACACTATTTATTTGCAGAACATTTTTCGAATGCTAACACACTGTTTTCAAAACTGATAAAAGCACATTCAAATCAGAATGATGGCAAACTCTGAGCATTTCTGTAGGAATTATATTGAAATATACAATCTTAGCAGAATATTTACAATTAAATAAAATAAGTATTACATGTTTTGTTGTTGTTGATTTGTAATTATTATTACGTCATGATTTTGTTGTTGTTTCAACTTTGTATTTTTTTGCATGTAAATACTGTAGTAAATATATATATATATAAAAAACTAATTGCTGCATTTTTCATTCTTTATGCTGTAATACAGTCAGTAAAATAAAAAATATCTTTTTTTTTTAATCTTTTTTTCCCTTTGCAATAACATGCACTGATGTACAAACCTTTAAAAGGTGTAATCGGGTGCTCTGTATAATAACATATATTTCCATATGGCTGCAGTTGTGCTGCCTTTGAGCGATTCATCTGTTGTTGGCAGACACCTGTTCGAAACACACCTGCTGAAATGGTTTTGTGTAAGTGCACCTGTCCAGATCCACATGCACAAGTCAGAGCCAAGAGCCGCAGAACACGTTAATAATTGCATCTTGATTTGTGGCTTAATTTTCAAAGTGTCCCACCATCAGCACCCGGCAGCCCCCGAGGGATCCTGCAATCTGTCATTACAAACCGTTAGTTCAGACATCTGACTTCTCAAGGCTGTGTTTCCTGGGATCATATATCCCTCTGTCAAAGACACACACTACACATAAGTAATGACAACATCATCTGGATTGATCCTTTACCTGTATCAGCTGCAAAACAAGCTGGGCTTAAACTAACGAGTTTTCACCACTGCTGATCTATGTGCTGGTGGCTCAATGATATTGTAGGCATTTCAGTGAATGTAGTCATAGTATTCCTCATTCGATTCATTATAAACAATATAACAAGAAAAAAAAATAATAAAAGAATGCCTGTTTTCCCATTCATTTTTTTGTAAAAAATAGGGATTATGACCCGAGGTGTGTAAAAGGTGTAAGTATATTTTTCTGCACAACAATAATTGAATCTTTGATGACTGAATAAGTGCAATTCACCTTTATTCCACAAGGTGGCAATGTATGGTACACAATGATGAAGTGACATTTCACTCATAGTTACCTCATGCAGAAAACAAAAGGATAGGAAGTATCATCAGCAAAACTTGAAATGGCTCAGCGATTTACTGCTGAGCAAGTACTGAACACTATCAAATATTAGTTTCACTGTCTATTTTATTCTTCTGTATTGTTCCTGTAATCAGGAGAGTTTATAGTATCGCGACAGGTAGAGATCCATATGTGTTAGATATAGATCCAGGTCGCTAAAGACCCGAATATGTATAATGATTGGTGAAACATTCATGCATTTAAGGGTTAAGCAAAATAAGAGGAGAATATTATTTAGAGTATTATTTGGCAAAAAATTGTCATTAAAGGGTTAGTTCACCAAAAAAAGAAAATTCTGTCAGTAATTACTCACCCTCATGTTGTTCCAACCGCGTAAGACCTTCGTTCATCTTCGGAACACAAATTAAGATATTTTTGATGAAATCTGAGAGCTGATCACTTCTCCATAGGCTGCTAGGGGGCCCAAACTTTCTGGCCCAGAAAAGTTATTAAAGAGATCGTTAATATAGTCCAAGTGACTACATTGGCTCAATCTTAAGTATATCAAGCGACGAGAATACTTTTTGTGTGCAAAAACAAACAAAAATAACGACTTTATTCCACTATTCATTTCCTTCTCTCTGTGCCTCTAGTTGGTTCGCGTAGTGTTTTTGTGCTGCGCGTCACACACATGACCAGCGTCGGCCAATGGTGAGCGTACGTGGTGACGTGTAACACAGACGCGCTGCGCAAAAACACTACGTAAACTAACTCGAGGCCCAGAGAGAATGAAATGAATAGTGGAATAAAGTCGTTATTTTTGTTTGTTTTTGCGTACAAAAAGTATTCTCGTCGCTTGATATACTTAAGATTGAGCCGCTGTAGTCACTTGGACTATATTAACGATCTCTTTAATAACTTTTCTGGGCCAGCAAGTTTGGTCCACCTAGCAGCCTATGGAGAAGTGATCAGCTCTCAGATTTCATCAAAAATATCTTAATTTGTGTTCCGAAGATGAACGAAGGTCTTACGCGATTGGAACAACATGAGGGTGAGTAATTACTGACAGAATTTTCATTTTTGGGTGAACTAACCCTTTAATGTAATACGGGAAAAAAAGTATTATATAAAACATTATTTAATCATGATGTATCAGGGCAATAATTCCACATCATTTATTATAAAAACATCTATTAAACTGCATATTTGAAAATCACATTGCACAAGATGCACAACAAATTTGATTCACCCACCTAAGCATAAGCAGGCAGTTCTGAGCAGGTGTGCGGAAGACAATCTCACAACCTGGCCAAAACTTGCAGAACATTGGCTGCATATCGAACAGCTGTTTATTTCTCCAGTCACTCATTTGTAGCAACAGAGTCATAATCAAACTTCCACAATACAGTCTGTTAAGCACCTTTTGCCATGCATAATCATTGTGACCAAACTAAGGTTATAATCTGACTAAAATAAAAATAGGAGTTTGAAAAAGAACAAACAATGAACAAACATTAATGTGGACATGAATATGAAAAAAAAAACAAGGTAAAAATACAGTGACATTTATTTTATATATTGTTTTTATAATGAATAAAATCAATATTTTCCCTATATATTCTGATTTAATTATTCCTGCCAATTCCATCATCAAATTGTGTAAATAAATACATTTGTTATTGTGACATTTTAATAGCTTTAACAAGGTAAGTGTCATTGGTGTTTGCAGGAAGACAGACAAACGCAGATTAATAAAGTTCCAAACAACTCTAGTTTTAATAATAATTCCAAAGAGACTGGCAGTATCAAACACTTTAAATAGTGACCAGACAAAGAGTGACTGTGAAGGCACAACTTATAAAGCAAACACCAACGAGATGATTAATCAAACACAGCTGAAACACAGAACTCATAATGACGGTGACTATACTTAGTAACTAAATTCAAACAAAGCATGAACTGAAGATATACAAACTAAAAGTCATTGAACTGAACTAAACTGAACATAATGGTGACATTATCTACTAGAGATCCTACTATTAAGTGTATACTCAATATTTAAATCTGCTATTATAAATGTAAATTATAAATAAATTTTGTTAAAATCAGTTTATTGATGCTTAAAATAACAATATCAACATCAGAACAACACCATCTCCTCAATTAAGCCCCTTTGCACTTCCAGTAAAAAAATAAAAAATAAAGAAATAAATTACTGTATAATTAGACACTTGGTTTATCTGTCCAGATTATGGCTTGTCTGATAGCATTGCTCCGCTGCGCCCCTGGGGCGCATATATGCAACGGAAGGCAAGATCATGCTTTCTTAAACAATGAAAACACATTATTGGGCGAATACCCTGTAAACCTAGGTATTTACCATGCCAGCTTCACACAGCACCCGAGGACAAACGAAAGTAGGGCACTAAATAGCTTTAACCTTATTCTGTTTCTTTCCATCTCATATGTACTCCCACTTTCTTTTTCTCTCTCTTTCTTCAAGAGTTTAAGTACGGTTCGCTCTCAAATTGCTCCCTTAACCTCTCAGAAGACCTTTCATTAAAATGTAAAGGCCACTAAGGAAAGGTCACTGCTCTGTTGGCTAGATTAAGAGCTGTGAAGACAGAGAACATTAGTTTGAATATGTCTGTTTGTCATCACAGAAGCTATCTCTCTTTACACTGGTGAAGACATGATGTTATCAGAGCAATTAGGCACCTGGAGGGCTTTAAGCTAGGCGATGGTACAGCCTGTAATAATATAACTTTGCATCCCTCTTTTCTTACAATCACACCAACATGTTTCATGATCCCAATGAGGAAAACATCTTATAAATCATGCAGTAATATTTTTGAAAATGTAAAAAAAAAGTTTTCTGTGACGGCTGAGTTTAGGGTAGGTAGGGTTAGGGTTAGGGTTAGAGGTAGGGGATATAATAAATAGATTGTTGTATAAAAATCATTATATCTATTGAAAGTCTACATAAATCATGGAAACCCAGTGTGTGTGTGTGTGTGTGTGTGTGTGTGTGTGTGTGTGTGTGTGTGTGTGTGCGTGTGTGTGTGTGTGTGTGTGTGTGTGTGTGTGTGTGTGTGTGTGTGTGTGTGTGTGAGCAAGAGTTTTATTCTTCTTACTGACACATCAGCTGCCGCTAAATATATTAGAACGCTAAAGTTTTTCATATAGGCTTTTTTAAAATCAAAGTTCAATTTGTTTCACTGGAGTTAAGTTTTTTAAATGTGTGAAAAGGAACCACACAACTGATTCCAATCGAAAATGTTGTCACAGTTCATGTGAAGTCTGGTGCAGTTTGAAGTTAATATAAATATGTCCTAAATTGCAACAGAGCTTCAGAATGAAGACTTTATCATGAATGAAACTATTACAACAACTAATATTAGTCCTTGGCTTTAAATAACCTCTGATGATGACGTCATTAGAATGCCCGCTCGTTAGAGGCTATGAATGGACGTGAAACAGGTGCGCCTTCAGGTATCACTTTGTCTGAAGGGACGTCTGGACACGCCCCCAGTGCGGCACTGAAGCACAGCATCTTGTTACCGCTTTTTCATGGAACAGCACATTACCGCACACCTCGTAGGCTAGAACAATTGCATCCCTCACCCAGTGTGACATTGTTTGCTTGGTGAGGGTGCAAAATAGCTTTGACCAGCATTGAGAGTAGCTTGGGGACAAGCAACTATACAAACCTAGAACCCACCACAAACCTATCCCACCCCTGGGTAGACTTCAAGAATATTGAAATAAAATACAAACACATTCAAAAAATAAATAAAAATACAGGTTTACAAAAAAGATTTTTAAAAAAGTATTAAAAAAATATCTAAAGCAGCATGCCATATTGTTATCTGGACTCTTCATTGTGGATTACCTCAGTTTGTTTTTTTATTAAATAACCATTTTATTTATAGAAACCTTTTTGAACTCTCCTTCGTCTCCATCTTCATCCTTGTGACACATATATGTCTAAACGTTGGGTCCGGGTAAACGACGGGTTTAGAGTTCTGTTGATATAATGTCCAGGAAAGACACAGTCCATGTTCCTCTGTCCATTGTGTGAGGAGGATTCCAGTGGTTGACTAGCCCCCAACCCCCCATGAGAGCAGCTAACAGAAAACATCTCTGCTGAATGGATAAGGTAAAACTCTAAATGTTCATGAACTCTACAAAAAAGTAATTTCAGAGACAATTACTTTAATGTTTGCAGAAGTGAACCAATAATTATGACTGTAATTTGTATCTTTGCTGCAAATTACTGAAGTATAATGCATTTCTTACAACTGCTGGTTTCAAAATAAATTGCTTTTGGAGAGCGTCTAACATTTTTGCATCTTCTGCAATACATCCGCAGCAGACAATTATATATATTACGAAATGCAGCCTAATATGTGAAAGTGAAGCATAATAGGTCTGTTTAATTGCTGCTTGTCACCACAGATAACTTTTGCCACTCACATTCTTTGCATTTCAGTGTATCCTCATCAGACAGATGCAAGTGTTGTTCAGTGTGTGTTGTTTTAATAACAAAACTAAAGAAAAAAACATTAAAGGTGCATTGCGCAACTTTTCATGTTAAAAATACCCGTTTTCTAACCCATACATGCTTAAACAATTGCCTGATGGGCTGAATGAGCCCTTCTCTGATCACTGCGATTGTCTCTATAATCCTGTACAGTAAAATAAATAAGAGGGATTCGGGCCGGAATTTTAGACTGGGCGTGACGTCATGCGCGTTCACGGCATGCTCACCTGGCTATGTCTGGCAGGTTTGTGTATTCGCCGCCATTCTCCGTAGAAGATGGATTCTAAGAGACCTGCTTGTAGTTCATTTCAAACACCAACGCAAACTCCACGTAAGATAAAAAAAAGAAAACTTTTGTCTAGTGCAAAAGACAACCTCTGGTTGCAGTTTCGCTTGCCGCCAGAGGGGGCATAGTTCTGCAAAAACTCAGAGACTTGCGCAATGCACCTTTAAGCAAGCATATTTTTCTCTCAAGGTCATTACCTAGTTAAATCAGTAAAAAGCTGCAAGCATATAGCAGTTGGAAGTAAAATAATTAAAAGTAAAAAGAGAACTGCAGGGGACAGTGGTAAGGGGGCGGATTCAAACTCAGGTTTGAACCAAACAATTACACCAAATGTGAAAACAGTCTTAGCCAGTAGTGTTGATATGCAAATGCTAAACCCAAACCTCCACTAATCTTCCACTGAAGGCACAGACTAACAGTTATTTGCTCATAAAGCCACTGGTCCATCCAGAACACATTGTCTTTGTACAAATGATCCTCATTGCATCAATAATTCACCTATACATCTGATCCTCTCACCAGAGTAATGACCCCGCTGGACATGTGTTCCGAATCCTATCTTTTTTCTTTTTTTTTCTCTTTTTGTGTGATTTGTATAGCTGTAATCACAAAACAATATAATAGTGCATCCCATAGCATCCTCTAATTTCTTGTTTGTCAAAAGAGCCCATCCCACAATCTCTAGATGTTCTCGTGTCTATATGGCTTTTACTTCTGCCAAGCTAAAATCCTAAGGGTAACACTTTATTTTGATGGTCTACTTTAGACATTCTATTAACTATAAGTAACTTTTCAACTACATGTAAACAAGTCATTAGAGTATTAGTAGACTGTCTGCTTAATATCTGCTAACACTTTATTTAGTTTTTTCTGAAACAGACATTCTACTGACTATAAGTAACTTTGAAAGTATGTATCAACTTATTCTACTAACCCTTAGAGTTAGTTGACATAGTTGCAAAGTTACTTACAGTTAGTATATAGAATGTATAAGTGAACAATCGAAATAAACCATCCGGATCACCTTATTTCAACATGCCATAAAAGTTCACTACCCTAATAATACCCAGACTTTCATTCATTTCTCTAGTGGTTCTGCAAGTCTCTTAGCTCTGCACCATTGTGATCAATACATCCCTTTATCTATTCTGAAGACCTTGTACAGTAAGTGCTTTAAGTGAGAAAAAATTAGATAGCATAGAGCTCAGCAAATAGCTAAATTATGCCTGATTCCGCAGGGTGGGCAACAATGGAAAGTGTTTGTGTGAAGAGTTAAAGTGGCACAAAGATGCTAAGTGTTAATTAGTTATTGATCCAATTTAGCAGATGATTTCCTGTCTAGTGTGAGAAACAGACGTTTGGGTCTTCGAGTAACAGTTTTCCCCAATATTACGGACTTCATTCCAGGCATGTCACATTATCCTGCAGGTGTCAGGAGTCTCCAAACACAATATGAAACAACCGTTCCAGAGATATCAAAGTGGCTAGATGTCTCTGAGCTCTTGGCATACTATAAACCTAGATGTTTCTGAGCTTTTGGCATATTTAAAACTTTTTTTTTTTTTTTTGTTGTAAATAAAAGATTATTGGAGTACATTTTACAAGGAAACAATACTTCAGTCTTTCCAAAATGTCACGCTTAATCCAATGTGTTGTCGTTTCTTTGTAATTACTGAATGGAAATTGTTTCAAAGTAAGTTCTTTGATCAAGAACTGGACCATCCTGATGTTGAGATAAAGAAAAGAAAAAAAAATCTCATTGCCATCGAACCAAGCTGAAATACCTTGCTGGGAAGGTCTCTGATGTTAATGGCTGTCTGTCGCAAATCACCTAATAGTGTGTTTACCAAACAGGAGCTCTGCACTTTTTGTAACACAAATTGGTACATTATCTTCTCATAATCTAACACCTAACCCGCAAAACAAGGAATATATTCTTTCTGGGATGTGCTACAATCAATGGGATACACCCCATTTACTGGCAACTCTTCCTTTCCTGTGAGGGCGGGACCACTGCTTAGTGCTTGTAGTTACACTGTCTGTCAGGGAATTTTTTTCATCCGATGGACACTACAATTAAGAGCAACCTGAGTCATATCCAGAGCAGTTATTGTTTTTGTTAACAATACCAAAGAGAGTTTTTTTTTTTTTAAAAAAAAAAAAAAAAAAAAAAAATTGAATTGAATTAAAGCTGAAATAAAATATAATGCAAAGATTACATAAAATGTCAGAGCCGACAGCCTCATGGATAGCTCAGACATGTAGCATGATTGCACTTCGGGTGACCTGAGTTTGAGTTCCAGCTCGTGGATCTTTCCCGATCCCGATCCAGTCCCCCTCTCTATCTCCCTTCGCTTCCTGTCTACTCTATCCTATACTATACTATAAATACATATATTAAACATTTTTTAGACCTGTCGGGATGGTTTTTACAGGAAATTGCGAACATGCGTCACTCGCCCATGCGTGTCTTGTCATATCCGTAAATAGAGAAAAGTTACTCCAGCTACTTTGACGTGTGTGTGGTGTGGGAGTGACATAGATTAGTTGCATACCAAAACGTGACCTGATCCTTGGCCCTGTCAACCCCTTCCCTCATCTGGAAAAAAAGTAAACTCAGTCTAAAATCAGCCTAGCTTGCCATGTCCTCTTCTATAGTACTACATACGTTACTTTTGACTTGGAGCTGGGTGGAATCAGTGTCGGAAACAGATCTTGAATTTGGGCTGGGATCAAGGAATCCAGGAGTTCACATGTGGAGGAATCAGATTCAGGGCTGGGAGGAAGAATGGAACTCCATGATGTCCAACTCAACCAGCAGTCCCTCAGGGATGAACATCGATACATGCATCGATACAGCTTGGTCATACACCTGGTCAGCCTTGGCAGGCTTCGGCTCTGGGTCAGCGGTGGGCTCTGGCTTGTAGTTCATGCACATAGTGAGTGCAGGTTCGGGCTCCGGGACAAACACTCGCTCAGACTTGAGCTCCAGGATGGACATTCGGGCCGTCTCACACACATGGACAGACTCAGCAGGCTCTGGCTCTGTGGTGAGCTCAGTCTTTAGATCCTTGGCGGGGTATGGCACTGACTCTGGGTTCGTGGCTGGTGGCTGGAGGAGTGGGGAAGGACTAGGGAGGAGTTTAGAGGCAGGTGAGGTAACTGGAATGAGGATTTATGATGGCAGGATGGTGGATGTGGGCTGGGGAGTTTGCAGCTAATTGGCAATGTTCTCCTCTTCCATTTCACTGACAGTGAATGGCAGCCGCAATGCATGGTCTATGTATTGTGCCAGCGTGCGGGTGGTAGCTCCCGCTGGCAGCAATCGGAAAAGGTGGTAATTCAGTCCACCCCAAAAACAGGTCTTCAAAAAATACTAAAACATTGAGTACAGACAAAGATGCAAATGTGTGTACGCACAAAAAACAAACAAAAGTTGTTACGCAAAAAAAAAAAAAAAAAAAAAAAAAAAAAAAAAAAAGTATGAATCTCTGCGTACGCAGGATCCCACGCATATTCTCTTTGTACATCCCAATTAATTTGAAATTGAGCGCACATGCACAAGCACAACACCCCACCCTGTCTCCTCCCTTAATTAAATAATTTTAATATGGTATTTGGCTGACGCCATCAATGCGGTGGGATCTCAAAATCGCACTGTAAATGACTTTAAAAAGAAATGGTCTGATTTAAAGGTGGAAGTTAAGCGGAGAACTGCTGCGCACCGACAAAGTGTGGGCAGAACAGGCAGTGGTACAGGGGTCGATGAACTTACACCCTTTGAGCAGAGAGTTGCCTTTATTGTAGGTGACACTTTACTCTCTGGAATAGTATATGTTGCTGTGGGAGACTCAGATTTACCACAGGACTGCCACGAAGGTAGCTAATTTGTGATTTGTTTGCTTAACTTAGGTACACATAGCTTACCAGCCTGCATTTAATTTTCAAATGCATGCAATGCAGCTGACCAAAGTACACCAGAGATTTTACGTATCCATTGCATTTATGGCAAATGCTTGTACCCATTAGTAAGGAACAGACTCAAATCACAGTTAACATGTGCATTTGTTTATTTGGACTTATATGGTGCAACAGTAGGAACGTCCACTGGCACGCACTCGGAGTCCGCCCCTCCTGAGCAGCCAGGGCCCATTGTGTCCAGCGTCTCCAGTGTCTCCGGCATTCCAGTGCTACCCCCAGTGCTGGGGCCCGTTCGTCAAGCCGCGTCTTGATGCATGCTGTTCTGGAGTCACAACAGCAAATCGTTATGGCCATCGGAGGAATTTACAGTCACCTGAAAAATATCACTGATGCACTCACAAACCTAAGCCACTCATTAAAGGAATTGGTAAAAAAAAAGAACTTTGTTTCTGATTACCATTTATATTGTCGCAATCACATGTTGACGGGCCTGAATGGCTTGTAGGTTGGGCAGCACATGCATTGGTCCTGGGTCGGGGTCATCTGGCGGTGCTGCCACCTCACCAAGTGGTTTGCCGTACCTGTGCCAGAAAATCATTGTGGTCCCTGAAAACTCGTTCTCTTCGGATTCTGCCATTAGCAATGCCCTCTAATAAGGCCAACGCTGCCATTGTCATAGACTAAGGGTTGTATCAATTTGCACTGCTTTTATATGTCTTACTTAATTGCATAATTGATAGAATATTCCCATAATAAGGTGTGATAATAGTATGTTCATTTTTTTATAAATTGCAAATTAATAGCAATGCTTCTCACAGGTGGTGGTGTGATAGACTTGTACAACAATTTGTAGTGTAATGTTTGCAACTTCACTTCATTTCCTGTAAGAGTTGCCAACGGACAAAAAGCATTTGAAATGTACATACGCCAGACATGAAGTTGGCATGGTCGAACGCACATTATCGCGTTAATTTCACTTTTAGTACAGCCAACCGTGAGTGTGTAAGCTGGCGTACGCAAAGTTTTTTTTTTTGCATACCTTGATACATTGAGTTGATACATGAAGCCCCAGGTGGCTGAGCTCGAGGAACTTCACATAGTCTTCCAAAGGACGGCTTTCTTGTGAGATGGAGCGGAGAAAGTTTTCAGGATTGGCAGGGGAAAACACTGATGAGACTTGGACTAGAAACAAAGAACCTGAAAACAGAAGAAGAAAAAAACAGCAACATCCTAGCAAAGTAAAAAATATATAATAAAAAAAAAATCTAAAACTCTAGTTTTGAATGATATTTTTTTGTATGTCCCTGATAAGCTATACTGTAAAAAACAAATGTGATGATGTTATACAGAATTAAAGGCACTACACAGCCATTCTCATCTGTAAAAGTGAAGGAACTTTGACTCATTTGGGTTGGACTTTATTGCCCACAGGGATGTCAAATTGCATGCAAAAGCATATTTCCCTCCATGTAAGAAAGGCAGATATGCTAAGGTTTAATAATTGCTTTTAAATTGTCCTTGTAAAACACTCAGTTGGTCATTAGGCATGCATGTAATAATAACACTGACATGGACCATTGGCGGCATAAAAGAAACACACATGACGGTTGAGTTTGATGGTAAGTTATACTTATGGTCAATAAAGCTTATTTATCATTAACAACAGCATCACAGAGCTGAACGAGATATGCTAACTAAGGCTTGTTTCAAACCACATACAAAATCGTGCATGCCATTTAGTCAGAGTAAAATTAACCAACATTACTAAAAATTTCAAGACCAAATGTTTACTACATTTAAAGGATGTTTTTGTCAAAAGTGAAAAACTATAAACTATTACAAAATGACAAAAAGTGTAAAAATACTGTAAAATAGCTGGGTTCAGCTCTTTGTAGATTAATTTGGACTATTTTGATTATGTTTGTTAATAAACACGTTTTTGCTCATGTTACTTCACAGTGAATTAACTAATGTTAACAGACACATCTTTTAAGTGTTATAATTTATTAGTAAATGTTGAGATCACTATTAACTAATATTAATAAATGCTGTGGAAGTATTGTTCATTGTTAATTCATGTTAACTAATGTAGTTAGCTAATGTTAACAAATGAAACCTTATTGTAAAGTGTTACCCTATTTTCTTGTAAAACATAATCCAAAAATCTTTGTTTTATTTTCAACTTCGGAAGAATGAGTGTATATAGAGAGAGATGAAAGCACAACATTCAAAATAAGCCTGCTTTTGCTAATTGTCAAAATAGAGTAAATCAGTAGTGCAGTATCATTTACTGCTTTGAAAGTAATTTATGAATTTAGCGCAAATGTGCTGTAGTCACCACACAGACATCATGCAATATATCACATATTGCATTTAGTCCACGAACACACACACACACACACAAACACAGGGGCTTTTCATTATACGGAGATCCAAATTCAGCAGTTCTGCCTGGTCAGGGCTCATATATCAGGGCCATGACAAACGGCTGACCTCGGGGTGAACGAGCAGCTCCACGGCGGATGTGGATCACTGCGGGACACCTTTGGCCAACCCACTGACCAGCCCACTGCTCAGCAACCCCTGTTACATGAATTACCACACACCCAGCAGAGTGCTGACAAGACAGAGTGGTTATGAATTATGGACACACATGCGGTACATGCCTGCCTGAGTTTGCTATACTATTGCAGATACACACAATTGAAGTCAAAAGTTTGGACACATGAGACTTATGTCATTCCCATATGATCTCAAATGTTTTGATCTAAAGGCTTTTGCATAAATGCTTGAAATTTGACAAATATATGCAAGCATTTCCTTACAATAATTTTTTTTTTTAAATATAATTTGTTGATTTTATTTTTAAATAAATTATTAGGATTAGAGTGAAGGAAAGCAGTCAATAAGTGCACAGCACACATGTTAATTCTTTCAATGGTCGTTATAAGCTGGTTGAATTGTACAGTTTAAGCAGAAGAAGCATCTCTTCTATTGAACTATTTAGACTGCTACTGAACTATTTTCAACCACATTACTCTAAAATGTGGAAAACAGTCAATGCATACTAGTACACAGTAAAGACAGTAAATACATTTGTAATGTCACAATAAATGCTGTTTGTTTGAAATTTCTATTCTTCAAGGAACATATTAAGCACAAAACTATGAAGCAGCACAACTGTTTTCAGGATTAATAATAAAAAAATGTTTCTTGAGCAGCATCAGCATATTAGAAAGATATCCATGGTTTCTGATTAGTTACACACCTGATTCTGTTCCAGTTAATGGCAATTCATTGGCTGATGATGCGGGCGCCTCCTCAGTCACTTACTCTTAATACAGTGAATGCACCATCTGCTCCTCGGATTTTCTTCCTTAGAAGAAGCGGTTTAGTTGGCCCATGCTAGTTAACCGTTTTACATTTGATATTCTCTTTTTGTGCTTCAGCGACCGCATATAGTGGAACTTGCTTTGTTTTTCTTCACAGTGAAGCACAATGGATCTGCCAGCCACCATGCTCTCACTTACTGCAAGCGACAACCCGCACGGTAAATGTGTGAAATGCCTCGGCCTATCACATGCACTCATGTTTCTCCGCGTTGATTCTTCTGTGGAATTTCACCACGATTATTTATGCCCCTGTCCAAAGTCACACGATGCTTTTTCCTTTGGCATGGAGGATATTGTATTCACCACAGTGTCTGATTCAGAGGACTTTGGGCAGAGGACTCTTCCACGTATCGGCCAGGAAGCACAGCCTTCTGTGGCTAAACTCAGTTGTGGACGTGCTAACTCGCGTTACTGAGAAGTTCGACATTGAGTGGTCTGACAAGCCTAGCGATTCTCAGTCCTCCAAGCTCTACGAGCATTTTCTGAGTGGCCAATCTAATTTCGCTCCTTCTTTGAACCCCCACCCTTTTCTCCCTTCTAAGCTATGCAGGACAGCTACCGCCCTCGTGGGGGAAATCCTACATGGCGGCCGGCCAGGAAGGTATGATGCTTCATACCATGGCCATTTTTCAGGCCTACCAAGCGGACATCCTTAAGGAAATGGACGAGGGCGGGGGCCTGACAGAGCTACTGACCTGGCGTTGGGTGCGACTAAGCACACTGTACGTACACAATAGCGGGTTTGGTGGCTGTTGAAGGCCATCTTTGGTTGAATATCACTGAGATTCGTGAAAAGGAAAAAGTCTTCCTACTGCAAGCCCCCATCTGCAAGTCAGGTTTGTTTGGAGAAGCAGTCAGCTCTGTGGTCGATAAATTCCATACTGCTAAGACGCAATCTGCCGCCCTAAAGCAGTTCATGCCTATCAGGGCCCGTGATCCTCCCACTCTTGCCTTCGCGCCCAGGGACCGCCTCAAATAGGAAACAGACCTCTAGGAGTAGTGACGAGCCGAGACATCCCCCACGTCGCACGGTTTGGGGAGCTCCTGCTCTTCCATGCCCCACCAGTGCCTCCGTAGGGTTGTTCCTGATCTGGCTGATCAGATCGGATGCTCCAGCCTCTACGCTAGACCCTGAAGTGAGAGAAACCTCCTCCTTATCGTTGTTTTGGAGGGGTAATTGGAGCCTCCCTTCAAACCTTTGGAGTCAGCTCCTCACCGGATTCTGACCATCATGGTGGCGCTTTTGATAGCGTTAGCCCTTCTCAAGCGTATGGGGGATCTGCAGGCTCTTTCTGTGAAGTGAGCCTTGCATGGAGTTTGTCCCGGGTCTTGTGAAAGTGTTTCTGCAACCGAGGCCTGGTTATCTCCTCAAAGTTTTGTCCACTTCCTTTTGCTCTCAGTGGTCATGTTCATTCCTTCTGTTCTCCTTTTCCTCCGCGGAGGGGTAGAAAGAGTTTTAATTTATATGTGGACTGCTCTGGCCAGTGGCACAAGTCATCTCAGTTGTTTGTATGCTTTGGGGCTGGCCGCAAAGGGCTCGCCACCTCTAAGTACAGGATCTCTCGTTGGGTGAAAGACGCAAATTTCTTTGGCTTATGAGGTGCGTAAGCTCCCATCACCTCTGGGTGTTAGAGCGTACTCAACTAGGAGTGTCACGTCTTCCCAAGCTCTTTTTAGAGGAGTTCCTTTGGATGATATTGTGTGGTGGCAGGTTGGACTTCTCTGCACACTTTTATCAAGTTTTATAACCTGGATTTGGATGCTGCTCGCAGTTTCCGGGTCCTTTCCGCATGAACTGGTCGCATTTGTCCTGGTGGAGTTTGGTCTGGCTCAAAAAAAAAAAAGAGAGAGAGAAGATTGTTCTTGGGTCAGATCCCGCTGCGCTAAG
Organism: Leuciscus waleckii; assembly: GCA_900092035.1. Taxonomy (NCBI): domain Eukaryota; kingdom Metazoa; phylum Chordata; class Actinopteri; order Cypriniformes; family Leuciscidae; genus Leuciscus; species Leuciscus waleckii. The sequence continues at coordinate 1,081,441 of FLSR01004875.1, read as the reverse complement.
CTTGGCGTGTATGGTACATTGTCGCATTGCTTCATCGCTATGCAGCATTGTGTGAACCTATGAAAGAGAATGTCTCAGGTTACCTGTGTAACCCATGTTCTCTGAATAGGGAATGAGATGCTGTGTTCGCTGCCAAGCTTCTTCGGTAGAAAATTTGAGGAGCAGATGGCGCGTTCACTGTATTAAAGAGTGAGTGACTAAGCACCGCTGAGGAGGAGCACGCGGCATCAGCCAATGAATTGGCGTGATTCTATATGGGTTCAGACAATCAGCACCGCCCAAGGGAGTTTCCCATTGGGTCATAACTACGCAGCATCTCGTTCTCTAATCAGAGAACATGGGTTACACAGGTCATTTCATGATAATCACCTGAGTATTCCCTTTAAAATTTGGATTTAGTTGGGTTCGGTTTTGCGCTTTATTACAGCCACATTGTCACGGTGTGGGTTTGTGTCTTGTTCTTGTCTGTCATGTGTTCCCCTGTCTTTTCATGTTTAGCTGTCTCCCGTTATGTTGATTAGTCTTCCCAGGTGCTCTGATTGCCACACCCCCTTGTTATCTTGTTTAGCTTGTTTGCCTTTGTATTTAAGCCCTGTGTCTAGTTCAGTCTTTGTGAGTTCTTGATGTTGTTACGTTGCAGGTTGTCTGTTCTGTCCCGGAGTTTTAGTCTTTCAAGTTCATTCTTAGTCTTTGAAGTTTATTCTTAGTCTTTGAAGTTTATTTTTAGTCTTTGAAGTTTATTCTTAGTCTTTGTCATAATTCAAGTTTATTTAATAAAACACTGCTGCATTTGGATCCTGGATCCTGCTTCCTGCTTCCTGCCTCTGCATCATAATAATAATAATAATAATAATTCATTACATTTATATAGCGCTTTTCTCTGCACTCAAAGCGCTTTACATAGAAGGGGGGAATCTCCTCAACCACCACCAATGTGCAGCATCCACTTGGATGATGCGACGGCAGCCATATTGCGCCAGAACGCCCACCACACACCAGCTTACTGGTGGAGAGGAGACGAGAATGATGAAGCCAATTCAGTATATGAGGATGATTAGGAGGCCATGATGGACAGAGGCCACTGGGCAAATTTGGCCAGGATACCGGGGTTACACCCCTACTCTTTCGAAAGACATCCTGGGATTTTTAATGACCACAGAGAGTCAGGACCTCGGTTTAACGTCTCATCCGAAGGACACACATCTATTACATAACACACATACATTACAGCTGTGTTATACATATGTGTTATTCAGACTCTTGTGCCTCATTTTCAAGACATTTTTAAGACAAAAAACAAGACCCCACTCAGTTGTGCTCTGTTAAACTGTGGACCTTGTTCATGTTACACAATCAGAAAAAAATCTGTGCAAATCAATCTTTGTTTTTCTCTATATTGTTGGAATGAGACAATTTACAGTAAGCCTTGAGCTAAATTCACGACGCACAGCCAACCACATAATCAATCACATCAAATTTAAATGCCATCCATTTAAACAACAGCTGTCGGTCAAATGAGCTGGCCTGTAGCTGAACCTTATATTGAATCTTAAAGAGCAAAAAAAACCCCAAAAAGCCCAGGCAATCTCTTCCACCTTCACAGGGATGGACCACAGCTTCCCTCTGGATTATCCTGTCAGAGAACAGGCCACTGCTCATATTTTACATTTAAAGGTGGGGGAAATGACCAGCCACACTATTTGACCTGTTTCCAGATTGCGTATGTTTTTCTTTTTAAGTGTGACAACGGCATTCTGCAGGTGACAAGGTCAGTGATTTACAGAATCCATAAATGAACTGTTTAAAGCAAGACGGAGAGCTCTGCGGCCCAAAGTATCCCTTGTAAACATAAGTCAGCGAGGGCTGTTGTAGGCAATGGAATTGGGTTGTTTAGATGATGGACAGCTGCCAGGGTGACACTCCTCTGAAACACTATCTGATTGTCCACTCTTTAATACAACGCTGTATATTTTCTCTTTCAGGGGGAAATGGGTGACGTATGCAGATGTCGAAACGTGAAGTAATTTACAACCCAATTGTTTATATGTTTGCTCGCTAAAGGTCGTTGACAATCCAGACAGATGTAGGGATGTGGTGCCGCTCCCTATAGGCTGTTGAATTGTAATGACATTCATGATCATGGTAAATATAGCTTACGATTAATCGTTAAAAGATCGTGATCTCGATTCAAACACCCACGCAATCTTATTCCTAAATGAAAACGATTCGCCTGTGTCTATTAATCCTTTGACAAAATCATACCAGAACAATCAAATCTGTGTCCGCACTGCCGCTGACCCAGAGAAAGCAGTGATCATGTTTGTAATGCATTTCTGAATAGGCTGCAGCAATGAACATTTTGTCAGAACCTCTAGTAAATTACATGTCATTTTGTTTAATTGTCTGTTAAGAATCATGGGAGAATTGTGATCTCTATTTGAAAAAAATAAAAAAATAAAATGTGATTCTCAATTTTTGCCAGAATCGTGTAATTCGTTAAAAGTGTATCTATCCATCTATCCAGGAATTTAATAAGAAATCTTAATTTTATTCGGAACCGCGCACAACCCTGACATAGTTTATTTTAACGCCAGAGCCAGAGCTTCTTTCTCATCTGCATCAGGCATGTAGGAGCACAGGGAAGATGGTGATGCCAGGCTAGCAGTTTTTGGATCAGGCTAGCGTCCTTACATTCTCTGTACCATCCATCTTTCGCCTGTGATAGATGAGGAAAGGCAAGGCAAACCACATCCGTCTGTTGTCTCTGTGTCAACAGGAGACGAGAATATATAAGTCACACCAAGGAAATGGAGAGCAAACATTTATAATAGTGCCACCTGTCCGCTATATTAATCACTCATCCTGTTTGCTAACAACACAAGCATCAGGGTTCGACACGCACATGATGATGTGGCTAATTTACACATGCTCTTCAACTCGCATCTAAGTATCACCGATCCTTGAGTGCTGAGACACGTTATCACGAAGCCTAAACTCTGGAAAAAAAAAAAAAAAAAACAAAAAGACAAAAAAAAGAACAACAAAAAGGCTACACTTACTGAAAAATTAAGCGTTGACAAATTAGTGCAGTTGCTATTTGGTTTGCTAGTATCCGGTATTGCTAGTTACAAAAAGTTCCTACTTAAAAAAATGAGGGAAATTTGAAACAATTTCTTTACAAATTAGGTTATTAAAGGGATTGTCACCCAAAAAGGAAAATTATGTCAAGCTGTTCCAAACTTGTATGAATTTCTTCCTTTTGCTGAACACAAAAGAAGATATTTTGAAGAATGTCGAAAACCAAACAGTTGATGAGCCCCATTAACTTCCATAGTCCATAGTTTCCCCCATACTATGTGCAGTATTTAAAACATGCAGAGACAAGCAGTGCTGATACTGGTGAAATATCAGCAGTTTTAAAAAGCCTCTATCCAGTCAGATTTGAGGATCGGAACTGTTATAACATATAACCTGACCTTATTGTCAGGTTTATGTTCTGTTATGTGGACCCTTATTTTGACATTCTGTTCTGTCTCCTTTCTTCTCATGCGTGTTACGTAGCCTATTTATATAGCAAAAAAAATAAAAAAAAAATTCTATTCAATTCAATTAAAAATAGTGATAATGTTGATATTCGATATTGAGCCTCTCAAAATCACTGCGACAGCCCTGTCATCACGCATTTATTTACATTGTTACTGATTTGGATTGCACACAGATTAGTTATGTTGTACTTCTGCTGTATTTGTTTCTATTAGAGTTTAAGTTTACCAGAGATGAGTGGCGGTGGTCCGTAGATGTGGTTGTAAAAAGCAGCATCCAAGAGTGACAAAAATTTGAGTCCGGGAAGAAACAAGGAATTTAACCATCGTTGGCTCCGTCCAGACATGCTATTTGCTGGGATTGCATAGGGGAGGATGAAACATGTCTGTTGTATGTCTATGTTATTTATCTTAATTTGCTTTTCTTAATTTTTTGGTTTGATTATTTGTTTTGGTTCAATCTTGATTTCTTATTGTTATATGTTAAATGTTAAGATACTGTGTTTCCCCTCTTGTGTTGTAATGGGCCCATCCTTTCCTTTATAATCTGTTGCTTGTATATCTTTGTAGGCATTTTTAGTTTTTCTGATGTTGTATTCCTTTTGTTTCTATTTATTTTGTTATGCTGTGAGAAATCAATCAATCAACAAACAATCAAATACATATTTCACATTACTGTTTTTGATCAAATACCAATTATATTTTTCCGAATTTTTAAATTAACCTCTTATTTGTCAAGACATAGCAAACATGTTTCTTTAAACCATTATTTTGTACATTAATCGCCACAGTCCGAGGAGCAGGTGCTTTCAACAATTATGGGGCATAATGCTACACCAAAATTTGGATAAAATAAAGAACAAAATGTACCATTTCATTGTATTTTCTAAGAAAATTCTAGAGATCATCTGATTAATTTCAAAAGTGTAAATGTTGCAACAATGCTACAACACATGTCCCATATGTCAACAATTACTATTATCAAAAATCACTTTCTGTAAGATCTGTAACATCTTCTCTATATCTACGTTTATATCTCAATTAAATTATCCCTGGCTGTTGATCATTATTCTGCTGTTGTTGTTTTTGGCATCATAAGTATAATTTATTGTTTCGTATTGTTGTCACTGGTTCTTTATTGTTTATGTGTTGTGCCCCATTGTGATTTTGTCAAGAACTGTATTATTATTATTATTATTATTATTATTATTGTGATTTGTTGTATAATGGGAAAAGGGATCTGAAGATAAATCAAAAATCAAAACAGTGAAGATTTTAATTTAATGTGTACAACATTTAGATCACCTGACCAATAAGCTTATGCATTCAACACTATGCAAGTTTCATCCTAAAAGATACACAAGGTGCCTTCCACTCATGCACCATGACATGAAAAAACCAAAGCCCTCTAAGGAGCCTCTTCTCGTTTGCCGACCAGTATTCAATACAGTGATAAGACCAGAGGCCCTATTTTAATGATCTGAAACGCAACTATCAAACGAGAAACGCAAGTAACTTTGTAGGCGGATCTCGGCGCAAATCTAAAATAGGTTGGTCTGAAGTAGCTACATTACTCATAGGTGTGGTTTAGGCTTAAAGGGATACTTTACCGTTTTTTCATATTAAACTATGTTATTCCCTTAACTTAGACGAGTTGATACATACCTCTCTCGTCTCAGTGCGTGCACTAAATCCCTCTGTCTTGCGGCAAAACTTTGTTAGCCCAGTTCATTTAATATTCATTTAATACGGAATACCATAGCAAGTGCTTGTAAGCACTACGACTTGGCGCAGTAATATCTTCACTCGTGAAAAATCCTCTCACCGGCCCCCGCTCCCTCTAGTGAAGATATTACTGCGCCAAGTCGAAGTGCTTACAAGTACTTGCTATGGTATTCCGCCATACAATATAGTTATCCATTTTACACGCTTAGAAAAGCGCAACGTTTTGTTTTGTGTCACCGTCCTAGGTCGAGTTACACTTCGCGAGTAACTGTATTTAATAGGGAAAACGTGGAGGTGTTTGGTAGCTTCTCTGCTTTGCCCATATTAAATGAACTGGGCTAACAAAGTTTCGCCGCAAGACAGAGGGATTTAGTGCACGCACTGAGACGAGAGAGGTATGTATCAACTCGTCTTAGTTAAGGGAATAACATAGTTTAATATGAAAAAACGGTAAAGTATCCCTTTAACGTGAAATAAATCAATCAGAGCATCATCTCACATTCCCTTTAAGAGCAGGTGTGCTTGTTCCATGGCGGCTTGCTATTATAACGGCGGATTTGTCAGGCGCACGCCAGGAGTGGTTCACAGCCGAGGAGACCGCCGTTCTCGTCAGGGCAGTAAAAGACAGAAAAGTGACATTGAATTAGACAAATTAGCTTCGGTTAAACAGCCATATAATCATTTTGGTAAATGTGTAAGCTAGATTTATGCCTATTTTTTCACATCTTCATGGACACCACAATGATTTCCCTCATGTGGAATATTTTTCCTTGTAATTATGTATGGTTTGCAAAAATGGCAACTGCTGCGTCTGTGTGTAGATGAGAGAATAAGCAAGGTGTATGCACGTTGTGCACACGCTAAATTATGGCCAAGCATGCGCCCTTAAAATAGCATCTGAACGCGCCACTGAAAATGCGTTTGACTTTAGACTAGGTTTTTCCTGGTCTGTGGCGGAATTGTTTTCTGGAACTGCAAAATAGCACCAGGGAACGTTTTGCCGGAACGCGCCTCCTCTTTTCGCTAAACCGCCCCCGGGAGCGCAAGTTCATTCCCTAATTTACCGACGTGCGTCTGTGGAGGGAAAAGTCTGCTGTGCGTCGGGTGCAAAATAGGAATAATACATACATCGGTGTACAAAGTCAATTGCGCTGGGTGCAAGATAGGGCCCTATATGTTATAGACATCTATGTGTACAGAATATATGCACCGTTTACAAAAGACCCCATTTGGACCATTATTCAGTTTGTGATGATGAACATGGGAGGTGAACAGAACGTCTAGGGTTGCGTATGTAATTCCAGTTCCCTGAGAAGGGAATGAGATGTTGCGTCAGCTGCTGACGCTATGGGTAGGTTGTCTCGCGGAGTCAGGTCTGATGCCCGGTGTCTTCGCCATTAATAGGCTGATGTAGTGGGATGACAGCACAAGGTGCGCCCCAACGTATTAGAAGGGTGCCTGACAACATGTCATCAGATTTGTATATTCTGAAGGAAGACGCACAGGCACCGCCGAAGCATGGCAGTGTGAAGAAGAATCTCGTTCCCTTGTAACCAGGTTCACATACATAAACCTTGACGTTCCCTTTCGAGGGAACGTCTATGCTGCGTTAGCTGCTGATGCTATGGGGAAGTCACAATAACTACACCATGCTGACCAGTGTCTGCTTGTGGTTCTTAACCCTCTGGTGTTCTTCAGTCAATTTTTTTTTTTTTTTACTTCATCGGAATGGTACAAAACTTGGTAAAGGTTTTGGCACTTGCTATGTGAAAAAAACTAATTATGGACATGATTCAAAAGGTTAAAAAATAGTCACACTTGTGCATAATGTAACAAGTTAGCTCAAAGGGGAAATATTAATAATAACTCATAATTATCAATTATGATTAATTATTAATATTTGGAGCAGTTAATTGGATTAACTTGAGGTAGCTAAATTAATATTACAATCAATTAATCAGTTCCAACAAACTCTTTTGATTATTAATTTATTCTAAGAAAAGCGTATCTTTCATGGTCACCGAAAAATAATTATTTCTTAGCATGTACAGCACTTAGAGCATGTAACAAGAACAAGATAGTAAAATGGACTTTGTTGCAAGCAAGGAATCAGAACCAAATACATATTGTGCACAAGTTTTATTACAGGGTTTCCACGGAGTCATAAAAAGTCATAAAACGTCTTAAATTTAATAATATGAATTTTAGGCCATAAAAAGTCATAAAAACGTCCGGATTTTCCATACAAGGTCATAAATTACATTTAGCCACGTCTTAAATTGATATGCTCGTTCATTCATTGGTTCTACCATCGCCTTTTCCCCCCAAAAAATGCGCTGGCGGCGGTATTCATTCGTTTCGCCTGTTGTAGTTCTGTCTGAGGAATCTGGGTGTTCACAGCGTTCCAGGTCTATGCGGCAGTGCAGCAAACAGACTTGTCGGAAGGACTTTCACAGAAACCCGCAAGAATCTCCTCAGCTTATTACTGTATATGTCGTTGAGTCACTGCTTAGTTTAACTGAAATTATGGCTGGGCATTAAACGATAACGATATTATTATCGCGATATAATTTTTTTCTCGATAAAACGATATAAAGAGTTCGATAATGTTTATGCACCAAAAGCGGAACAAAACTCATTTGAACCGCGCGCCACACAGACCATTTATCCGCTCGGCTCAAAGTCCAAACGGCAGCGCAGCGCTTTTACTCTGATCGGCCTCGGTCACGAGATCCAGTGAGAATCGCTTGAATTCAGCGAAGAACACCAATGTCTCAGTGATTTAAACCAGTTTAAAGGCAGATGAAACGGCACTGACAAACAGGAGAAACACTGTGCGCAACGATACAGTCAGAAGGCTTTTCCGTCTACAAATTCCCATCATTTACCATGGATTTACTGTAACGTTAGCCTAGTAATATTAACTGCACCGTGAAATGTGGGATATACATATTGAATTGTATTATATTATTAATGTAGA
>FLSR01004875.1:1058958-1073117 GCA_900092035.1 Leuciscus waleckii | reverse complement strand
AGGAGCAAAAATCTGCCTTTAAACTTGAAAGAAATAAAGATTTGACATTTATCGTGATAATTATCGATATTGACTGATATATTATCATGATAATTGTTATGTGTTGTTCCTGTGTTATTGATACTTAGGAAAAGGGAGCCTTGTTTGTTACTCTGTTAAGAAAATGGAACCTTTAAATAATGAAACTTGTTACATTTAATGAAAGTCAATTAAAAAAAAAACTTTTGAAAGGAAGTTATTTTTCGTAATTCGTGTAGGTCATAAATTTAAATCAAAATGGTCATAAAAAGGTCATAAAAAGTCTTAAATTTGACTGACTAAACCCTGCAGACACCCTGTATACATACATGCATAGGTAAAACGCTGAGTGATAGAATGGAACTGGAAGCAGGAAATGGAACTATGGAAAAGATCCATTTAACTATGAAAAGAACCATCAGCTTATCATTTTCAGAGCACCTCATTAAAATTGATACTTGCATGGTCTGTGCAGTGGACACAATTCTTGAAGCGGTTGAAAATTGAAGTCGTTGATGGGTCTGTGAGTGGCAAATGTTACTGTACAAGTTATAATCGTTTTCTTCCCCGCTGGATGGAGAAGATATGATGAACTTGCATGGTTATTTCAATGCTGTTCTCATGGCTGGAGGGCAGATTGTGGGCCGGAGAGAGCACACGGGGCAAATGATGGGAGTTGCGATGGACTTCCTCTGCATTGAATGAAGACGTTGACCTCCTGAGGTTGTCCTTTAATGCTGTTGTGGTTGAGAGAGTTCTCTCTCTCCTGAGTGAGCACATGGCTGGTTGTGAGTCGAGGCCTGCTGCCCTGGGGCCTGCTGAGGCCACGCAGGACAGCACGGCACCCTGAACATTACGAGAAGCCAAGAGTTGATCGTTGCAAGAGTGATGGTAAGGTTACAGTTTTCTTCTGAGTTGGATTGAAGAAAAGACAGTCTGACTCCTTTGGGAGAGTGGTTTCTGATGACGAAACTAAGAAAGATTCTTGTAATACTAATATGTTGCGCAGCTATCGGCATATCATATACACAATCATTTCGATCTTCAAAGTACCAATTTATAGAGAACAAACATGGTATAGGTGAGGTTACATTGACCGTTGGTTCTATAATAAAATACATAGTATCAAAGAGATAATAGTATCAAAAGATAATAGTATTAAAAGACACAACACAAGACAGTAAATCATTCACAAAATGTTCTGTGCACACTGATGTGTTATGCTGTTATGTTGCCCTCTATCCTTCAGTGCACCAACCAGCTGTCCTATCTAACTGTGCATATTCACAGTTCTGTCGCTACGGCGACTACACTGCACTTATGTGTACAAGGATGTGTTTTTGCTATTTTGTTGCCCTGTTCCTTCAGTGCAAAACTAGCTATCATATCTAACTGTGCATAGTCACAGTCGTCGCTACGGCGACTTGCGCTGCATCTGTGTACACACTGAAGCGTTATGCTGTTATGTTGCCCTCAACGTAACTGACCATTATGTTTGAACTGGGCATATTCATGCAGTTTCGGTCGCTTCGACGACTAGCGCTACATTGTACACACAGATGTTTTAAATGTGCACACTGATGTGTTATGCTGTTATGTTGCCCTCTATCCTTCAGTGCACCAACCAGCTGTCCTATCTAACTGTGCATATTCACAGTTCTGTCGCTACGGCGACTACACTGCACTTATGTGTACAAGGATGTGTTTTTGCTATTTTGTTGCCCTGTTCCTTCAGTGCAAAACTAGCTATCATATCTAACTGTGCATAGTCACAGTCGTCGCTACGGCGACTTGCGCTGCATCTGTGTACACACTGAAGCGTTATGCTGTTATGTTGCCCTCAACGTAACTGACCATTATGTTTGAACTGGGCATATTCATGCAGTTTCGGTCGCTTCGACGACTAGCGCTACATTGTACACACAGATGTTTTAAATGTGCACACTGATGTGTTATGCTGTTATGTTGCCCTCTATCCTTCAGTGCACCAACCAGCTGTCCTATCTAACTGTGCATATTCACAGTTCTGTCGCTACGGCGACTACACTGCACTTATGTGTACAAGGATGTGTTTTTGCTATTTTGTTGCCCTGTTCCTTCAGTGCAAAACTAGCTATCATATCTAACTGTGCATAGTCACAGTCGTCGCTACGGCGACTTGCGCTGCATCTGTGTACACACTGAAGCGTTATGCTGTTATGTTGCCCTCAACGTAACTGACCATTATGTTTGAACTGGGCATATTCATGCAGTTTCGGTCGCTTCGACGACTAGCGCTACATTGTACACACAGATGTTTTAAATGTGCACACTGATGTGTTATGCTGTTATGTTGCCCTCTATCCTTCAGTGCACCAACCAGCTGTCCTATCTAACTGTGCATATTCACAGTTCTGTCGCTACGGCGACTACACTGCACTTATGTGTACAAGGATGTGTTTTTGCTATTTTGTTGCCCTGTTCCTTCAGTGCAAAACTAGCTATCCTAATCTAACCATGCATATTCACAGTTTCTGGATGTATGTACGTGCACGGATGTGTTATGCTGTAATGCTGCCCTGTTTCCTTCAGTGCAGCTAGCCATCCTGATCTAACTGTGCATCTCAGCTATGGTGACTTACGCTGCGTTTATGTACATACATGGATTCGCTAATCTTATGCACTTGTTTTATGCTGTCATGTTGCCCTGTATCTAGTGCAACTAGCTATCCCAGTCGAACTGTGCATATTCAGTCTCTGTCGATACGGCGACCTGCGCTGCATTTATTGCACATGGATGTGTTCATGCTGCGGTGTTGCCCCGTATCCTTTAGTGCCTATACTGAGCTACTGCGTATAGTTGGCACTACAGCGAGCGATGCTGTTACGTACATGTGCTACGCTGTTATGTTGCCCCGTTTCCTTCAGTGCAACTGGCTATTCTGTACTAACTCGTATACTCACAATTCTAGCTACGGCTACGACTGTGTTTGTGTACTTCTGAGGTGCTATGCTATAATGGGGCTATTATCTAACTGCGTATATTCACAGTTGTTGTCGCTACGGCCACTGGCACTGTGTTTATGTACATTCAGCTATGTGTTAATTTGCACTTCTGTAAATCGGCTATAGAACATCGGACGATGTTCTACAAGGGAGTGTCCGTTTCCCCGTGACCCCCTTACTGGCCTATCATCCCCGGTTCACGGACCTGAGAGAGTTATGGGGCTCCCCCATGAGAATCCCCCTCAGGAAGGTCCTGCTTCAACAGACGATTGGCCCGCAGCCCCAGGCTGTGGAACCTTCTTGTGTGTCCGCTGCTGGGTCCTGAGTTGAGCAAGACACTTCACACTAATAAGTGCTGAGAGCTCTCTTTGAGATGCTCTTTCTACCTGCTCTCGCCCCAGCAAGCACTTGGAGACCTACGCTCATTCTACGTGAATGATGTTGCATTGTCTCGGACCTAGTGACTGCAGCGTCACTCTCCGTCCGATACCAAGCTGCGTTCCGAAGTCGCTTACACTGTTCAGAGCACAGATTGATCCCTGCCCGCCTTATCTGCTGAGCCGTCAGCCTCGCATGATGCCGATGCTCAGAGTGCTGTTGGCCCTGTAAGGGCTTTGCGGATGTACGTGGGTCACTAGGCAGCAGTCTGACTAGCTGCTTGTGTGCTTGGTGGATGGTACTAGGGACGTGCTGTTTTATACTGAGACTTTCTCACTGAATTCGACGCTTTTCAATGTGGTTTAATGCCTACGGGATTAGGTATGCTGGCTGTCTTCTCAGAACACGTTTGCCAGGGTTTCAAGTTTTATGCACTGCCTATAGTGTCGTTGGTTCGGTGAGTTTTATTTATGTACTGCATGAACTGTTACCACCAGCTGTGCAGTAGGCCTAGTCTGCATTATGCAGAGTTACCATTGCTGCTAACTCTGTGTTATGACTATAATGTTTCATAGCGGTTTCCGCATTACGCAGTAGTTTTCAATGTGCTGTTAACTCTGTGTATGGCTATAAGGTTATGCAGCTGTCACCGCTATTGCCGTCGACACTGTGTTAACTCTTGTGCTTGAGTGTTTATGGTGTTGTGCTGCCCTCCAGTGCAGCCTTCGCTTCATTGCATTGGATATGCAACTTGGTAAGGTTGGAACAGACGTTTCTTGGTCAAGTTTCGCCTATCGGTTCGAGTGCTCCTAGCGGCGCTGCCGGCTTAGAACTGTTGTCTCTCGTGGGAGTGTAGCTTGACCCCGTTCAGGGCTTATCTTCACTGCGCTCACGGCGGGGATCTTTACCGTTCCCATATACGTCAGTGACGTAATGTCGAAGTGACCGCCTTGAAAGGGAACGTCTCCGGTTACTATCGTAACCTCGGTTCCCTGAGAGGCGGGAACGAGACATTACGTCAGCCGCCGTGCTCGCCGTTTGATCAGCTGTGCTAGCGTTCAGTCTTGATTCTGACGTAATTGTCGCGCCCATGCTATTTATACTGCCCGCGGACCCGTCAGCATTTGCATGTTTCGCATCAATTGGCCAGCTGTCTCCAGCTGGCGTTAGCCAATAAGATTTCAGTGAAAATGAGGAGGAAGGAGTTCCCATATACGTCAGTGACGTAATGTCTCGTTCCCGCCTCTCAGGGAACCGAGGTTACGATAGTAACCGGAGACGGTCTTGTGGCAGATCCCTGTTCACATTGCTAAGAGTCATAAAACCAACTTATATGATCGTGGTCATGGTAACTAAGACCTTCTTGCCCTGTTTGGGGGGATGGGGCCACAGATCTCAGAGTGAGTTTTAAATATTATTTGTTAACTATAACAAATACTTGTGTCTTACTTGTCTCAGTTGTTACAATAACCTCAATTAACATCCAAACCTGGGGAGAAGAGAGTATAACGACTGTTATTCAGTAATCTCAAACATATGTCTAACTCTTTTAAAATATTTGATATGGGAGTCAAACAGCAGGCTTCTCAGGCTATAGTAAAGTAAGCTCACCTTACTTTTCAGGGTAAGGAGTGGGCCCAACCTCAGTTTAGACTGCCCCGGTCCTACATAATAGGCACAAGAGCCAGGCTCAGCCTGCGACTGGAACAAAGGAAGAAGAGTAAACAGAATGAAAAAAGGTGGTGAGGGATTAGGCAGGGGCCCCACTCAATCCTTCTCTCCTTTTTTCCTCAGGACCCAAATCTGTGAGTGTGGCTTATCTGTAGCAATTTTGCTTCGCTCCCTGTCCCTCAGAAAGAGAGCTAGCACAGATGCCTCTCCATCGCCACCATAGACTCTATTGGCCATGGACTGCTTAGTGGCACAGAGAGCTAGATCTGTCTATATGTAGTTCAGAGACTGCCTCAGATAATAAGCCCTCCCCTTGATCCAGGCTATTAAGAGATCTACATGGTAAGCATGCAATACTGCCATAGTGTACAAAGTGGAGGTCTACACGGAGCACCCGAGACCCGACCCGGGACCCGTACCGGTTCGGGTCTATATTTTAAATGGTCAGCCCGGTCCGGGTCGGGTCCCAATCTATTACTTCGGATCCCGGGTCTGTTTGACATTGTTTGTAATACCCAAGTCGATCGGACTCGGAGAACACCCGGCCATGATCGAGTCAGTCAGCACTGCTTGTGTGTTTTTTGTAACTTGCAACTTTTAAAATTAGGATAAGAGAAGTGTGAGCTGGGAAATAAGGTTAAAAAAACAAAAAACACGAGCGACCTCTCTCTCTCTCTCAGCCGTTAGAAGCAGAGCGGGCAGAGTTAAAGGGATACTTCACCGATCACCATTAAGCTTTGTTATCAGTAGAAACCCGGTAGTATTTTCAAATGACCGTGCTTCCCCCTGAGACAAGAGATTTCTGTATTGTGTGTCTGGAAAAAAAACCTCGGATTACGCAAAAATAGTCATTTTGCATCATCAGAGGCTTTTTTGGCCAGAGGTTAGAGACTACAGCCAGTAGTAGGAGCTAGTTCGCATGTTTTCAACCCGCCCATAGGGGGTGGGATCTCATGATAAAATGGCGTCTTTTCAGTTTTGAGTCAACCTAGTTGTATAATTTCTTCTGATACTGCCCTCTGTAACCGGTAGGCGTGACTTGGGAGTGGCCTCGTAGGGCAGCGAAGCAAGTGCATTCTGGGAGTTGTTGTCTTTCATCCACATGAGCCCGGCTTGGGCCCGCAATCGCTGCTCGCAGCTATATTTATTATTATTATTATTATTTATTATTTATTATTTATTTTTTATTTTTTGGCAGTTGTTATTGTTCTCCCACCCACTCCTGTCCCACCCACTTTTTAAAACAAAGTTACGCCACTTTTGTGATCATGTATCTTATGATGGAATTTTTTACTGATTTTTTGGTACTTTAGTCCAACATTAAGAGAGTGATTTTCTTTGGAATTCAGTTGTACCTTTTGACACCAATGTTTATTGCAGTAAACTGATTCACCCCAACTATCAGTGAAGATTCAAGATCAACTTGAGTGTAAAGGCACATTGTATTTGAAAAGATACTTTTTAGATTTTAATTGTATCACATAATCCCAGTCGAGCCAATGGTGCTTGGACCGTGATCATTTGTTTCTTTATTTTATTTCTAAACACAGGGGTACAGCTCAGTGGTTTGGAGTGGGCAGTGGTGGTGAATCCAAGCAGCAGGAATGGCACAGGAAGAGCCTCCGGCACTGCAGTCAGAGATATGGCAAACTGAAGCCCCAGTATTGTGAGCAGAATGAGGCAGCCAGCCTGGACTATGGCCCGGAGTCACCTGTGGCCCCCAGAATGCCAAAGGTAGAACAATTATTTTTTTATTTAACTTAAACAATAATGAGCATTTCTTCAAATTGTCAATTCATCTGCAATGCTAATAGACAATCTTTTGATACTCTTCTATATGTTAGTAGGGTTGTCAATCAGTTAAAAACTTTCAATCATATTTCATTACATGGTATGCTGATTACTGTAATTCATCGCATATATCAGTTGTTACAACCCACGTGGCTCAGGGCGGTGTAACACTAACGGGGAGGTAATCACTAACGAAGATTATCCAAAAAGTCTTATCAGTCTGTTGATCACAGGTAATCCACAGCACCTGTCACTCAACTCCACCCTGCAAACACGCAAGTAGGAGCTACACGTCACCGGGTCGTAACACAATATTTGTTGTTCACAAATGAAGATAACTTAAAACATTATTGTAACAAATGTTTAAAGCATTAAACTGACATTACAGAAAGTCCTTTATAATTTATAATGCCGTTTGTGTTATTTCCATATCATTAAAGATAAGCCTATCACTTGCCTACAGCCCACAGCCTTTCATTTGCTCATAGTATGTATGTGTGAGACTAATGAACTAAACGGTACTGATGCTGCTAGTCAACATTGAATATAGTAGTCGAGTATTTTTTTTTTTACACATTTATGTTTGCTTTATATATGTACAAAGGCTATGTTCAAATACTGTCATGTTAATGTTATTTTTCAAAAATCCATTATGTCTAGTATCTTTTCAAATAAAGTGTAAAGGCACATTGTATTTCAAAGGATGCATTTTACATGTTTGAGGGCACAGGGCCGCCAAAATTGTTGCCATAGTACCTCTAGGAGGGTCTGGGGGCATGGCCCCACGTGAAGAGTATTTTTTTTGTGTGTGCAAAAACAACACCAAATCTTTAAATTGTGGTGACTTTGGGAATCATATTTAAGTATTTAATTTTATTTTTAATGAAAAAAAATCATTACTTTAAAAAAGCTTTCACTGATGATGACTAAATCAAGCCAAAAACTATGCCAAATTAGAAGAGATAAGCAAGCATTATTTTAGCAGTTGACAAGCTAATGTTGTCGATCAAATCTGTAAAATAGATCTGGAAGACAGGATGTCCTCATTCAACTAAATAATACAAATTCACATACTACTCATCACAGCAATAAGTGCTAGTGGGTTGCGTTTCTTAAAGGGATACTTCACCGTTTTTTCATATTAAACTATGTTATTCCCTTAACTAAGACGAGTTGATACATACCTCTCTCGTCTCAGTGCGTGCACTAAATCCCTCTGTCTTGCGGCGAAACTTTGTTAGCCCAGTTCATTTAATATGGGCCAAGCAGAGAAGCTACCAAACACCTCCACGTTTTCCCTATTTAAATACAGTTACTCGCGAAGTGTAACTCGACCTATGACGGTGACACAAAACAAAACGTTGCGGTTTTCTAAGCGTGTAAAATGGATAACTATTTTGTATGGCGGAATGCCATAGCAAGTGCTTGTAAGCACTTCGACTTGGCGCATTAATATCTTCACTCGTGAAAAATCCTCTCACCGGCCCCCGCTCCCTGTAGTGAAGATATTACTGCGCCAAGTCGCAGTGCTTACAAGCACTTGCTATGGTATTCCGCCATACAATATAGTTATCCATTTTACACGCTTAGAAAAGCGCAACGTTTTGTTTTGTGTCACCGTTCTAGGTCGAGTTACACTTCGCGAGTAACTGTATTTAAATAGGGAAAACGTGGAGGTGTTTGGTAGCTTCTCTGCTTGGCCCATATTAAATGAACTGGGCTAAAAAAGTTTCGCCGCAAGACAGAGGGATTTAGTGCACGCACTGAGACGAGAGAGGTATGTATCACTCGTCTTAGTTAAGGGAATAACATAGTTTAATATGAAAAAACGGTGAAGTATCCCTTTAAAAGTGAAGGCCATTGACACCAATATTCTCTACGATCAAATTAGCTCAGAATGCTTTTGGGAAACGCAGCCCTAATTACCTCTCCTCGGCTAAAACGGCGTATTATGAATAGTCGTCTGACTGAATGCAAGTCCAGTTTTCCACAGAGAAAAGCGAAAGAGGAGAAGCACAGCGAAGGAGCGGGGCCAATGCATTATGATTGAGAGGATAATGCACAGGATTTTTTCTCTTCAGCTGGCGTTAAAATCAGCTGTCAGGTTTTAAATGGTGTATTGCAAATACATTCCTCCTTGCATTACAATTGCAAGTTACACTATATTATGTCTAAAATGTACTGTATGCTCCATCTATTTAAATGAGCATTCTCTGACATTGTTTGTTATGCTTCGTGGTGTTGATGTGTTTTATATATTTTATATAGTGCTGGGCAACGATTAATCGCATCCAAAATAAAAGTTTGTGTTTACATATTATATGTGTGTGTACTGTGTATAATTATTTTGTATATATAAATACACACATGCCTGTATATATTTAAGAAATATTTGCATGTATATACTGTATATATATTTTTACATAATTTATATTAGATATAATATAAATATTTTATATATAAATAACACATTTTTCTAATACTGTTTATACATGTATATGTGTGTATTTATATATACAAAATAATTATACACAGTACACACATATATTATGTAAACACAAACTTTTATTTTGAATGCAATCAATCGCGGTTAATTGTTGCCCAGTACTAATTTTATTTATGTATTATTATTATTATTATTATATTCACTTATATTATTTCTTTTTTTATACTTTATATACCTTTCTGCACCCTCAACCCAAAACATCTTCCATTACCTATTGTTCTTTATAATTCTTTTGCACTTTAATCTTACAATCATTGTGCATTATTTTATTGTACTTAAATGTTCAGAGTTCTTTTTGTTATAGAAAACGGTTATTAAATCTGTTATAGGATGAATTTTTTTTTGCAACTTATTCAATATTGTGTTAATACCGTATACCGTCATATTATTACTTCAGCAATTATTGTGACATGAAAATTTGATACGTCACATTCCTAATACGAACCGTGAGTTTTGTGATCCATTATACCCCAAATTATTGGCTAAAACAGAATGTTTTTGACTGTCTTCTGGCTGTTTCTTACTTTTAGACTAGTCGACTGTTGAAAATTTCAGTTTAAAGATGAGTGAAATTAGTCAAAGCGCATATTGCTAGCTCATTCAGGACATGTTTTTGCATTCAGTCTGCACAATTTTTTTTTTTTGGTTTAGATGGGGTGTCTTAGGTTGATGTTATGTTTCGCTGTGTTTTTTTTTTTTTTTTTTGTTTTATATAAAAATTTTTTTTTGGTAGGGGGGTTTAGGGTAGTTTTATTTTTTCTTTTTTTTTTTTTTTTTTTTTTTGTGATATAAATAACATGTTGAGAACCATTCAACTTTTTTTGGTCTATGTTCTGTTCCATTCCCATGCACTCCATCTCGCTGTTTTTAAATGCAAGACCATGTCCTGTGTGGACTGCTCCTTAGGTATTCTGTGCTGCCTACATTTTACAGCTGGGGCTAGGCTTTTCTGCCTTGTATTTTTTATTTATATTCATGGCTAGTAACTGTTCAGCACTAATTTATATATATACTGCTGTACGGCCAAGGCGGATGTACGTACAGCAGATATATATATTTGGTTTATGGATGTTCAAGTTTCTATGTAGCTTTGAATCCTTTAATAAGATATTTAGGACATTTGGTCAGTTATATGTGTGTATTTTAATTTTATTGCCATCACTACTTAATCATTGTCTGTCTTTTTTGCTGTCTGTTGCTCTTAAGATTGTGGATCCTTTAGCTCGTGGGCGGCAGTTCCGTTATGAAGAGTCTGAGCGACCGAGGACACCCCATACAGCATATTCTCCTTGGACCCCAGGTGTGACCTCTCTCTGCTCGTTCACCAGCCAGCGCTCCGGTTACACACGCTTGCCGAGGAGAAAAAGAGAATCTGTGGCTCGTATGAGCCTCCGTGCTGCGTCCAACTTCTTAAGGTGTGTTTGTCACCATGGAAAGTCTTTACATCACACCTCTGTAGATATTTATAATTTAGTATTTAAGATTTAATTAGTGTTTAGTTAGTGAATTAAGATTTTTTGCATGTTAGCATTCACCTCCAGGTAAGGTACTTGTATGTGTATACATTTAAAGGGTTAGTTCACCCAAAAATGAAAATTCTGACATCATTTATTCACCCTCATGTAATTTCAAACCAAACCTTCGTTCATCTTCGAAACACAAATGAAGATATTTTAATGAAATCTGAGAGATTTCTGTCCCTCCATTGACAGTCCATGCAACTACCATTTTGATGTTTCAAAAAGTTCTTAATGAGATTAAAACAAATCCATATGAATTGAGCGGTTTAGTCTCTTGGTTCTGAAGAGACATGATAGCTTTATATGATGAACAGATTTAATTTAGGCTTTTATTCACATTACATTTGTGCACATAAACATTCATCGACGCACACATCAGAAATGGTAAACAGAAGCCCAGCATGACTGCTTGATATGCGAGAACTAATGAGGTTAATTCTTTTGTGTTACACAGCACGTTTGAGCTTCTGCAAGAACCAAAGAGGTTTGTTCTTGTGTGTCAAGCAAGTACGATTGAGCTTCGGTTTATGATTGCTGATAATGTTTATATGTGAATAAAAAGCCTGAATTCAAGCTGTTCATCATATAAATCCATTGAGTCTTTTCACAAAATTTGGGCTAAACAGCTTGACTCATATGGATTAGTTTTTATGATCTCTTTGTGAACCTTTTTGAAGCGAAGTTCAATGGAGGGACATAAATCTCTCAGATTTCATTTGAAATATTTTCATTCATCTTTGAAACACAAATGAGGATCTTATGGGTTTGGAATGGCATGAGGGTGAGTAAGTGATGAATTTATTTTTATTTTTGGGTGAACTAACCCTTTAAAGGAATAGTTCACCCTAAAATTTAAATCAATTAATAATTTACTCACCCTGGTGTTGTTCTAATGCCATATACCCTTCTTCTTTTATGGACCACAAAAGGAGAATTAAAAAAAAATGTCCCACTCGCCCTCATCCATTTAATGGCAGTGAATAGCGACCAGCATCAAGCAGAATGATCCCATGCAACACTTTATATTCTAAGTGTTTTAGGGGTATACGATAGGGTTAGGTGAAAAACAAAACGAAATTTAATGTATCATTTTACGGAAATCCTGACCTTGGCTGTTGGTCTTCTGTGCACTGTTACTCGACGTGCACGTTCGTGAGACTATTAGCTTCGCAGTTCACTCTCTTGAGAAATCAAGATTAACAAAAACGTAACATGAAATACAATCTATGTTCCTTCTTTTGGGTAAAAAATATCTGTTGTGTTCATCGTAGGGCTGTATTTTATTTTCGATATTGATTTTGGCTTCCAACGATTAGGAAAACAAGAAAATCGAGGTAAAACAATTTTCACCACATTCAGCAGTGCGCTTTCATTCCCCCCTAAGCCAAACTTGACATACAAATCAGCCGAATAAGTGAGTGTTGAAAAATGCAGTCTACTGCTGCTAAACTGCAAGACGAGTCTGATGCTAAACTGCAAGACGAGTCTGATATTAAACAGTGTCATTAAAAGTGCATTAATCTGCAAAAGAGACACTGTTCCCCAGGCGGCTTTCTGTACCCCTCCGAGACGGGGTGGAATACGCATAAGCAAAGTATTCTGTGGGCTTTGGATTCACACCGAAATGGTCAATTAGCCTACACTCAGAAATGCCAAAATGCCATTTTGGTAAGTATCCTCGTAAATACAGTCCTTTTATGTCTTAAGTGAATGTAAAAAACAAACAAACAAAAAAACGCGTGTGTAACAGTATATTGGATCCGTGCATTCGGTCTTAAAGTGACAGCAGCTCAATATCACTGATTCAGTCTGTGTCATTAATTTTAATCAAACAAAGGTAAAATCATTCACTGCTTTTGAATGAATAACTGTTGTAACTTTAATAAGCATTAATCTACATGTATACAGTTAAGACTATGCAGTGTTATTTACATTTGATTGCTTTATTCAGTTTCTGTTGCAGACTATTACTTATCTGAATAATACTGTTAGCACATCTGCCGGAAAACAGATTTAGTTTGCAATTTGTTTTGACTGTTTTGTAGCTAACTTTTACTTAGCTACATTAGTATTAGTTTTTTATGATTATGATTTTTGCCACAATCAAGCAAAAATAGTTTGTCGTTACAATAATTTTTGGGCTTACATTTGTCAACTGTCATTCTAATCAGAAAAAAGGAGTTCCGGTCCAGAGATATTTAACTCACTGAAGAAAGTACAAATTATTTTTGGGGATTTCTCGGCATTGTATTTCATGTCATGTATTTATTATCTTGATTTTTATCTTGAGGCGGAGTGAACTGCGGCACTAATAGAGTCTCACGAACACGCACGTCGTGTAGCTGTGCATAGAAGACCATTGGCCAAGGTCAGGATTTTCGTTAAATACATTAAATAATACATTAATACATTTCATTTTATTTTTCACAACACTTGGAATATTTGGCATGCATCACATGGAATCATTCTGTGCGTCTTTTGCGTCTTTTTTAAAAAGCTTGATGCTGGTCACTTTTCACTGCCATTATATGGTTGAACGTGAGTGGGACTTTTCTTTTTTTTTAATTCTCCTTTTGTGATCAAAAAGGAAAGAAAGACAATACTACATTGGAACAAAACCAGAGCGAGTAAATGATGACTTAATTTTCATTTTAAGGTGAACTATCACCTGCACGATTATGATCAATTATAGTAATGAGTATATACTGTACCTCTTTGATCATTATAAATGAATTGTCCAGTTCTATTAAGGCTAAATGGCTGAGCTCAAATATTTTTAGGGTAAAAGGGTTAGGTCAAAATTTTTTTTTTTTTTTTTTTTTTGTCTGCTTGTATTATATTGGAATAAAAGAGGTTGTGTCATGTGGTACTGTCCTCTCCTGACATGTTCTGGTCCTGTAGGGTCGACAGGGTCTACAGGGCTCTCAAACTGGACGTGGATTTCAGAGGAGGAGTTTTGCTCGGCACAGTTGGCTCGAGGAAACACTGTGGATACAGTGGACACCTCTGATTCAGTTTTTTTTAGCAAAGTGCGTATATTTATCTGGGTTTGTCTCCAATCTTTTCCTCTCCTCTGTGCTTAATTGTATTGAATGTACACTCATAGACATAGTATACTTCAAATCTTATAAGTAGCCTATATTTTGTTTTGAAAACTGCACTTGCAGATAATATTATATTAATGAAATAAAATGCTACATAAGTCTGCTCAAAGAGAGTACACGTTCACTGTTTATTAACACAAATATGTATTGCAAAATTACACTTTGTAATAAATGAAATGTTTTACC
>FLSR01004875.1:1037722-1050219 GCA_900092035.1 Leuciscus waleckii | reverse complement strand
TTTAGCCAGTCTGTCTGCTTCCTGACCTGAGCCCCAGATTGTCATGTTTGAGCTCTAAGACTATGAGCCATATTACTAGAGAGACACGCTTGGCGTGTTATTGTCAAAGTCTACAGTCAAGAGAAGACTTCACGATAGCAAATACAGAGGGTTCAACAAGGTGCAAACCATTCATAAGCCTCAAGAATAGAAAGTCCAGATTAGCCTTTCTATTAGAGCCAACCATTCATAAGCATCAAGAATAGAAAGGCCAGATTAGACTTTGCCAAAAAGCATCTAAAAAAGCCAGACCAGTTCTGGAAAAGCATTCTTTGGACGGAGGAAACTAAGATCAACCTGTACCAGAATGACAGGAAGAAAAAAGTATGGAGAAGGCTTGAAATAACTCATGATCTAAAGTATACAACATCATCTGTAAAACGCAGTGTTATGGCATGGGCATGCATTGCTTCCAGTGGCACTGGTGTTTATTGATGATGTGACAGAAGCAGCTGGATGAATTCTGAAGTGTATAGGGATATACTCTCTGCCCAGATTCAGCCAAATGCAGCAAATTGATTGGATGTGCTTCACAGTACAGATGGACAATAACTCAAAATGCACTGTAAAAGCAACCCAGGAATTTTTGAAGGAAAAGAAGTGGAAGATTTTCCAGTGGAGTCAATCACCTGATCTCAACCAGATTGAACATGCATCTCACTTACTGAAGACAAAACTAAAGGAACACGAATAAACAACAACTGAAGACAGCTGCAGTAAAGGCCTGGCAAAGCATCACAAAGGAAGCTTTAGTATTGATGTATTAGTGATGTCCATGGGTTCCAGACTTTAGGCTGTCATTAGGGACTTAAAGGGCAGTAAAGTACACTGTTAACTGCTGTAGCCAAATAATGCAAAAAATCACTAAAGCAATAATAAAGAGGACGACATATCAAATCATTTAACAAAATACCAAAAAAGTATTTAAAAAAAGCAAGAAAAGGGTTGCTTTTGGCATTAAATTATATACAGATCAATTAAAATGCAACATAATCATAAAATATAACATTTACTTATCTAATCTGTCTCGTATTAATGACTATGGCAAATCAGCTGTTCTTTCGTAGTAGATGTTACAGTAGAATGTCACGAAGTAGCAGTTAAAGTCGCACATGCACCATAGAACGTCAGAACGTCGGTGCTGTTTCATCAGCAGCTGTTGCTTAAAGTCTCTATTGCATGTAAAGGGTTCTCGATAAAATATTAAAAATGAACATTTTATTTATGATTATATTCATTAGCCCGATTACATTTGAGCCCCTGAAAAATGGTTGCAACTTTTCACATGATATTTTTGTTCAAGCCCCTTGAATTAAAGCTGCAAGTCTGCACTTCAATTTCATATTGATCGTTTAATTTAAATTGTATTCTGGTGGCATACAGAGCCAAAATTATGAAAATTATGCCTGTGTCCTAAAATATATATGGACCTGTGCCCTGTGGTAGATTGTCCCCCTATTTCGCGCCTGATCTAAGTCTACCTGGGTCTCGTCTACAATCAACGTCCTCTGGGTCTAGTCCACAATCGATGTCCCCGACGTCTGCATCGACGTTAGTTTCTCTGGGTCCCCTAACTCTAACTTGTTGCGCAGCAATAATAACCAGACAGACTTCAGCAAATGTCCTTTAAATGCTTTAATCACGATTCATGGCTGGGAGAGTTCCCGAGCAGTTCTCAGAGAATCTCCCCCAAGAAGAAGCACAGCCGGAGGATCTCAGACAAATTTCAGAGAGAATCCCCCCCCCCCATCAAACAGGAATACAACAGGTTTTATAGGATAAAGACAGACACAACAAATAAAATCATCGTGACTAACTCATGAATTAACTCACGTCAGCTTCTATCAATATGATTGGTTCAATTGGTAAAAGACCCCCCCACCCCCCACCCTCTGTTACTGGCATAAGCAAAATGATCACGAATCAAAAAAAAACAAAAACATAGGAAAGTGTTAAGAGTTCGGTTGATTACTCAATATTGTCATGAGACAATGCAAACAGTATATTTTTGATTTTGTCATCGTCAGCACTTCAGAATTTTCCATAACACAACAGGCAAAGAACAGAACATTTTAGTATATTTGGTTCAAAGTGTTAGAATGTTAGGCCTAAAAAGGGAAGTAAGGTTAGATGTTAGAATTATGATTAGTTTGATATACAGTTTACTATTTTATTCATTAAAAAATCCATCACAGTACACACACACAGTTTTATGCCTTGATTGTTTTTCAATCTCCTATTCCTCTACTGCAGATTTGTACATACCCTAAAACGTGGAACCACACAGGATACAAACACATGGACTGCACACTGAAGGGCAGGCCATGCTGTATTGGAACTAAAGGAAGGTAATGAATGAACATTTGAAATAATAAAAATCAAGGTTTAGATGATGACAGTTTGCATTAAACATGTTGACAATTTTACCATATGCTTACAGTCAAAGGAATTGGTCTGGAATGACAAATGGAAAAAAAACATTTAATTTGTTAATCCAAACAAATGCATTTGCTAATGGATTTGTCATCCAGTGCCTCTTTATCTGACAATCAAATT
The DNA here is from genome assembly GCA_900092035.1 of Leuciscus waleckii. Lineage (NCBI taxonomy): Eukaryota > Metazoa > Chordata > Actinopteri > Cypriniformes > Leuciscidae > Leuciscus > Leuciscus waleckii. The sequence goes on along the minus strand of FLSR01004875.1, from coordinate 1,047,624 downwards.
TTAAATTTTTATCAAATCTGCTCCATTTTTATCCATTTGTAAAGATGTGAAATTACCACTTGGGAGTACTGCCAATTCATGCGTGGATATTTCCATGAAGAGGCCACACTCTGTTCACAGGTATCCATTTACATTGAAAACATAATTTTTAGCCCAGTCATCAAAATTAAGACAACAGAACAGATTTTTAAAACTTAAAAATGCCTTGTGGTTCACTGTTTTCTGAAAATAGACTTCTCTGGACTGAATTAAATGGTAATACTTTGAGAGAGGCCATTTTTTTGTTGATATACATCATATATCATCCGGCCCACTATATTTTTCATACATCATCAGGTCCACTGCCTGGATGATGTGTGTGGGTTGCTGCCATTCCTGAACCCCAGTGTCCCAGATCAGTTCTATAGACTGTGGCTCTCCCTTTTTCTTCATGCTGGGTAAGGTTGAGGTCTTTATACTCATTCTTTCTCTTCCACTCTTTCTCATGTCTATACATGGAAGGGAGAGGCAGACTGAGACTATTACTAGATTTGAGACTTAACACAAAAATGGTATTGACAGTTTCTTTGACCCATGCTCATGTGATTGTTTTTTAGTTTACTGCATTGCCTGGTGTCAGTGATCTTCCAAATGACTATACTTAGAGACCTGGAGAAACTAGCAGGCTGGTTACGCATTTCCATCATCTACGTCCTCAGTGGTATTACAGGAAACCTTGCCAGCGCTCTCTTCCTACCGTACAGAGCAGAGGTATGGCACAAGTGCCCAGCACAGCTAAACTTCACCTAATGCATTAAAATGTCCCTATGCAAACACGTATTACCATTACAGAATGTTCCATATTTAATACTTATTTAAGCTCGGTCAAAAACATCACTGGCATTTGATTTGTCCCTTGCTTAGTTAAAACAAACTAAAAAAACATTTAAAGTGACACAATAAAATTCTATGAGCCAAGACACATTAAACACATTTTCAAAACTATGCCTATATGAACAGTGTGATTAATATTACTTACTTGATAAAAGTGTGTAAAATTGATTGTAATATTTCTGTGCAAAGTTACATACAGTCTTTCAATTCTTGTCATGATCATGTAGAGCTGTAAATGCGATGTATTGCCTGGTATATGCAACGACACCATGAATATCATATTCATGGTATCCTTGCATATACCTGGCAATATACTGTATCTACGTTATTATAAGTGTTCTAATAAAAATGGCCTTCACATTCCTGCTTCTATACTCTCTGACAGGCATTGCCCCATAGTTGAAATGTATTGTCTATGGCAGGGTTTCTCAAACTCTGTGCAGGACAGTGGCCCTCCAGGACCGTTTAACTCCAACCCTGATCAAACACACCTGAGCAAGCTAATCAATGTCTTCAGGATCACTAGAAACTCACAGCTAGGTGTGTTCGATCAGGGTTGGAGCTAAACTGTGCAGGACAGTGGCCCTCCAGTACCGAGTTTGAGAAACCCTGGTCTATGGCAATTGCCAGAATGCTTAACTTGAAATGACTCAGAAAAATCATTTAGTTTTGATAAACTTCTGTTCACTTCCCTTTGGAGTAAAAGTGTAACCTCGTATTCTTAGATATACATTTCTTAAATTGTTGACGTTTCTTAATTTTATTTATTTTTCTTATCTGCAAATTACTTTTGTGCCTTTAAGCAGAAAAAAGAAGACTGTTAATTCTACTTACTGTAAGATGGTCAATTTTTTTAATTTATTTATTTATTTATTTATTTGATGGAGAGAAAAACTGAAAATCTGGCAAATAAGAAAGTGAGGGAGAGAGAAAGTGAGGAAAGAAAAGAAGAGGGAAGAGGAATGTGCCCCCATTGAAACCTGCCAAATATAGAAGCTTAATTAATTAATACTCGAGAAGCTGTTTGGGATTACTGTGTGAAATAAATAACCTTGTCTGGAGGGTAAAAGGTTCCCCCAGTGGCCTATCTCTATTTAGGTATCTCTACCTTTCCTCTATTGCTGCATTTTTTTTCTCTGCCTCTAACCATTCCTTTTTGGCCTTTACTTTAATTCACAATGTCAAATCATGTAACATAAAGCCACTCTAGTTGCCCTTATTCAACCTCCTGTAACCTCAGCTCCCCTTCACAAATCTGTTAAAACTGACAAACCAGTTCAATCTAGAGTTAAAAACAAAAGCATACTAGAACACAGACCCACACTCACACCATATGCATTCCACTATTTCAGTTATAATATTATCATATTTGTATAATATTTGTCCTTGTTTGCAATTTTTCAGTTGTCCACATTTTAATTGGAAATCCAATCTTTTTCCAAGTCATCAGCTTCCATTGATTAAATTCCCAGTGATGGGGGAAAACAAAAATAAGAACAAAGAACCCCAAACAAGTAATGTAACAACAAAGTTTGAAATTAGGTATTTGCTAAATAACATGGAGGGGCATTTTTTTTTTCTTCAACATGAAGGTTTTAGATTAAAATTAATGTATAATGGAAAGTGCATATTTTAGTTGCTTTTTTCACAATTTGAATGGCAGTTCACCTAAATAGTGCTGCTGTCACTGCTTGACATGTCGTTTCAAGTACACTATTTCATATTTCTCAGGATGGAGAATATGAAAGCAAGAGATTTATTGGAAGTCTGGAAATCCAATCCCATCTTCTGCTGCCACCAGTATTGATGATAATGTAGTTTGCAGTATGCAGGAATATGAGGCTCAGTCACTGCTGATGGATTTGATATATTATTAAAGAATTATTAAAGAGCGAGTTATACATTAGGTGTTGACGTGTTACAGTGCTGCTGTACTTCCTGACAGATTTGTGGGCAAGGCGGTTACCCACAAACTTCTAAAGTGGGGTTGACCCCAGAGCTTGGGGATTTACGGTGATCCCAGTCCTGCTGTTTTTTTTTCTTCTCATTTCCCAAACATCAGAATACTGATGTTTATACTAGATAACTGATGGTTACAGGTCAAATTTCAGCACTGCGTTTGACAGTTGTCTGTCTATTTACACCACTCTTACCAAGACATTCTGAAGATGCCCAGTATATTAAGTTGTTCACCCTCACTCGGCACTGCATGTCCTTATTAAATGTTCTCTTCCTGTCTCAGTGTCAGGTAGATCTGGTGATCGATGTGTGTCATCTTATTAGTCCTTGGCTAATCCAGGCTCTTATCTCCACTCTCATGAGCTGACGGAAAGTTGGAATGCACTCCTCTTGTCAGGAATGGATTAGTGATGTTTATGAGATATTAAAAAGCATTGCTGAGCTTGCGGATCTAAAAAAAAAAGAAAAAAAGAAAAGAAAAGGGAAGTGATGCAGGATACCTTATACAGGAAGTGAGATCACTGCAACAATTAACTTCTGCAGAAGATAATTGGCTATGTACAGAATAGCATACTAATCTATTTCTACAGTATATACTGTATTCTACAGTATACTGTGCATAGTAAATTTTGAATCATGGAAGTCCTGGTGATATTTGCAGTATAGTGTACAACAACACAATGTGTGAAATGTTGTATCCCAAAATACAAAATGTCCTGACTTTCCAGTGGGGTGAATTAACTGCATACTTCTCTTCCTCACTATCTGATGATACATTTCACACTTTATCTTTCAGCATATTTATTCATATTTCTTTTCTTGGTATAATAAATTCTTGATTAAAGAGATTGATAAAAGCGATTCTTGATAACTACTCTCTCTCCTCCACCTATAGCTGGTGTGTGATGAGAGCACTGTGTGATGTGAGCCATTGCACTGTGGCTGATGTCACATCATCCAAGTGGATGCTGCACACTGGTGCTGTGAAGCACTTTGGGTGTACAGTAGTACATGGGAAATGATATATATATTTACCTCATTCATTCATTCATAACTTTTCCAGTTTTCCCATTTCAATTGACTAGCATGTTCTGACAGAGGTTAGTAAAGATTTGTAAATCTCTACAGTAATTTGCTATAGTAGATTAAAGAGCAATATTTATTTGAACTTTGTAGTAGAATAAAAGTCATTTGAATGCCGAGTTTGTTTGAACCAAAAACACAAAGTACTTAAAATAAAAATGGGCTAAATAAATATAATGGTAAACTGTTTTCAATATTGATAATAAGAGCCATTTTTAATAATTGTGTACAAATAATTGATAATTGAGCTCCAAATCAGCATATTAGAATGATTTCTGAAGGATAATGTGAAACCGAATACTAGAGTAATGGCTGCTGAAAATTTCACCTTTACCATCACAGAAATAAATGACATTTTAAAAGTAGAAAACAGTTTTAAATTGTAATACAATTTTATTTATATTTTAACTGTATTTTTAATCAAATACATGCAGCCTTAGTGAGCATAAGTGGCTTCTTTGAAAGAGACATTAAAAATCATAATTATTTCAAACTTTTAACCGGTAGTGTACAGTACATAAATGCCAAGGGCCTTTTTCTGATTGAACACTCCAGTTAATCACATTTTCATCTGAAAGTTGCTCCATCCTAATGCGGAAATTTAGGTGAAACAATCCATGATGCGTAAACATTTATGTTGAGTAAATGCATAACTGTGCAAAAGTCTTAGGCATGTTAGTATTTTCTCCCAAAAAAATGGTGGGAGATTTGCTGTAGTGTGTCAGAATTTTCAAACATTCCTTTTTCCATTAATTGTAATAATCCAGTGAGATTTTTGTATGCACATGAGTCTGACAACAGCCGGTATGCTCCACACCGAGATCTGATCTCACCATCAAGTCTGTGATTACATGAAGAAACAGAAAAAACTGAGGCAGAATAAATCCAGAATTCATGTAAATCATTTTAAATTCACAGACAGACTTGATGATGCGTACAGTACGCTATGTGTACTGTAGTTTTGAAATGTGGTTTAAATATATCCACATATATCCATTGAATAGAATTAGCCGTAGGTATAATACTTGATTATATTTTACATACTATAATACATAATGTATTTCTATCTTTATATGATTCTCCTACCCATTGTCTGCCTGTTACACTTCACTACCAATCACTGTGTGCAATTTATAAGAGCACGCTCATAAAAAGTGACATCTTCTATAGAAACGAGGTCAGCACAGCCTTATTCTTAATTAAGGGTTAGTTCACCCAAAAATGAAAATTGTCAGTTATTACTCACCCTCATGTTGTTAAAAAGTATTTTCGTCTCTTGACAAACTTAAGGTTGAGCCACTGTAGTCACTTGGACTATTTTAACGATGTTTTTACTAACTTTTCTGGACCGGCAGAATGAAATTGCCTTGAAGCCTATGAAGGAGTCAGACAGCTCTCAGATTTCATCAAAAAATATCTTAATTTGTGTTCCAAAGATGAACGAAAGTCTTATGGGGTTGGAATAACATGAGGGTGAGTAATTTCTGACCCTTTAAGAGTCCCTTAACTAACCCTTTAAGAGTTTCTTAAACTAACCCTTTAAGAGTTTCTTGGTAAAACTTTTGCAATTACTTGTTTTAAGCTAAAACTCCTAGCTTCGAACTCTTAGGAGGACTCCTAGTGGATAGCTAAAATTGCTTGAGAATTCTACCCCTGAAGGGTTAACTGCAAAGTTGCTAAATGCAGTAATTTAATAATGATCATCTGATTAGTCATTATCATATTGTCTCTAATCACTTTAGGTCTTTTTAAATGGTCTGATATTAAAAATCAGATAACAAATACCACAGTAACCGAATACTCTCTTCCAAACATCCTATTTAATCTAAATCCAGATTTACAACACTTGTAAATCAAGATCCCAGTGTGGCATATTTATTAGTAGGCAGGTTATTTAACAAATGTAAAATAACGTTTGGAAACATCAAAGTTTTTATTGAAAAATTTAAAAGGTCTGTAATTACTATACCTTTAGTTGTATTTTAACTTTATTTTAACAATCTTTACCATAAAAATAGCCATGGAAGCCAACAAACAAACCTCCTTGGCAAAAACTGGCTCCAGCACAAGAGCCATTACCATTTATTTAGTCAAATTTGAAACGTCGTGTTTTTTTTTGTTTTTTTTGTTTTTTGACCTAATGCATTTTTCCAAAAGAGCCACAGTAAAACATATAATATTATTTAAAAAATCCAATAGAATGTCAATAATAGTAATTAATCATAGACAACTAAAAACAAACAAATATGCAATAAATAAGCAATGTGGTTTTAATTGTGGAGGGCTTTTATTGTGAGGTTTAGTTACCAACTGAGGAGCATAAATCATCTTCTTGTGTGTGTAAGAACGCACAGTGCTTACATCCATGTTTACGTGAATACTCGACTTGGCATTTGATCTTGGCATTTTGATATATTTCTATGTCAATGTATATATTTCCTATTATCAATGTAAAACTCCTTTGGAACAATCTGCATTGTTAAAAGTGCTATATAAATGAAGATGACTTGACTTGACTCTGTATTTGGCCGTTTAGGCGCACAACTGAAGACAAAGGCTACTATGCTTGTCCGTCCGTGTTCTGAGTGCAGGGTAGGGTTGCACCTGATGTTTGTAAGTTCTTTCTTTAATTGGAATGTAAAGTCCACACTAGAGGCTTAGTAACTACTAGCTAGTTTGTAACTAACTCTGTACTTTTATTCTGTTGCACCATTTGTTCGAAAGGCAGAACGTAGCTAGTAGGTCGTAAACTGTCCGTAAAGTAGGCTAATGCATAGTGGCATAATATGACGTGTACCCTCGATGATCCAATAGCAGCCTTCAAGCAGCAGAAGTTGTTTAAATGCTGGGAATTTCAGTTTATCCATTCTAACTTCTTTTGCCTCACTTTACTAACGGTTAAAATAAGTTTCCATTAAATGCGATATACATAATCATGAATAAGTGTTTTTTAATGTAAATAACATTCAGAAACTGTTTTGAAATGAAATTAATAAGGGTAAACAAGTAATGATACAAAAACAAACATAAGGAATAACATTTATTTACTGATTTTATTTGACATGCACAACACGGAACGATGGGACAGATGCACACAGCGGCGCGCGGAAGGGTTCGTGTTGATGAGCCGCTAGCAAAGTAATCTTTTCACATAATGTTTTCTCTCTTAAAATGTAAGCGAGTGTAAATATCAGCATTATCATATGTCTAAAGAATTGAAGTCTGTCAGGTAAAATAAGATTTTTGATGCAGTTCAGTCTGTCTACTATTTTATTCCAACCATTACTCCTAATTGTAGGCTTCCGTAAATACTTAGTTTATACGTTACACTTCAGCTACTAAATATTTTTGCGTTGCACCATTAAACTTAGTGCGTAAGTTATATCTTAGTGCCCGTTTATGCCAAAACTAGGCTAAGTTGAAACTTACGCACAGCTGGTGCAACCAGCCCCTGGAACTGTAGGTACCACAGAAACGTAAGTGGTTTGCAGTTGATTTCTGTCGTGACTTGTGACACTCGCGATTCGCGAACAGCACTGAACTGGCACTTTGGCCAGTACATCTTGAATAGTATTATTATCATAAACTTTTTTTATTAACTTCAGTAGACTGTACAACAAAGGAATTGTAATTGGCTGCTTTTTCTGCAGAGAGGATCTCTGTTGATGTTGAATTCTTTATCGATCGTTTGTTGGTAGAGGGCGAGAGACCTGGCGAGCCATAGATTCCTGACCACTGACTTTTTTCATTTGTAGTGATAACTTGGTTGTGTGTGATTTGTCCAAATCTATAGAAACAAAAATATATTTAATTAAGCAAACCTATGAAAATGGCAAAACTGCAGTGTTTGCTCTGTTGCTTGCGTTAAGATCTAGATTTCTAGATCAATGTTTACATTTATCTCAGAATTTGCTTAAGTTAGTAACATGTGGTTTATAGAGATGTGGCCCTAGAGAAAAATACACAGATCTTAAAATCTGAGTGCAAAGGACATTACTCTAAAGGGGTTGGGTCCACTCTCACACGCAATGTAATCTCATTGACCTTACTCGCACTCCTGTCTGATACCTCACACCTTTGCGACAGAGCTCCTCCCTGAAGTGTGACAGGGGCATGGAATCCTGCTGTGAGTGTGATCATTTGTGTGTGTGTGTGTGTGTGTGTGTGAGAGAGAGAGAGAGAGAGAGAGAGAGAGAGAGCATGTTTCCTGTCTCACTCCTCTTCTCCTGGCCTTGCGGAAAGGTGAGATATCTCAGATTAGCCATGCCCAAGCAAGCCCTGACGTCATTCTAATCGGGTCACAACAAGTAGTCTCTGCAATGGATTTTCATTATTGCGTGCATTAGGGCTGCTATTTGCCAGTTCTGATAATCCATACTGCCAAACATGGAACACTCTTTGCCAAAACATTGTCAAACAGTCTTTGCTCTAGTAAATATAATACAAGCTTTGCAAATCTATGATCATATCCAGTCAGTAGAAAGATAAAAGCCTTGGAGTCATAGTGGAAGTATCTACCTGCTATATAATAACTATCTAAATTAACTGAAAGGTTGTTTTTTTTAATTGCCCTTAATTTTTTGTAAGATAAGTGAGCCAATAATGTATGTCTATTCAAAATTATATTTTCTCACAATTTGTAGAAGATTCCTTTTTCAGCATTTCATTCTCATCATACCAAATGGTTACATCAACTGATTGTGGAAAATGGCTAAATGGATTCATATTTGACCCTGTAGTGGCATGCATTAATTACAAAAAAAAAAAGGCACGTCTGCGCTCGGATTCAGACCAGCTTTGTTTATCTGACTCACTGTTTATGCACCTGCTTGACACTCAGCACTTTGTTTCTCTACCATTTGACATAATAACAAGGCTTTAATAGTGGTGAAACCATTGAAAATTTCTGAAAATTTTCCATTAGCAAGATAACATCAGAGACTAAAGCTGCTGTGAGAATGTAACAGGAAGTCACCTTAATCATCTAAACATTGGTCTTTTGAAGGGATAATTCACCCAAACATTAACATTGTGTTCATGTTGGTTGAAACCCATGGGGTTTTTTCGTTCCATGAAACACAAAAATAGTTATTAAGCATACTTTTCTCATCCATGCTTCTATTACAACAGAAATACAATTTTAGACTGATTAGACTCCTTAAAGGGCACCTATTATGCAAAATTCACTTTTACATGGTGTTTGAACATAAATGTGTGTTGGCAGTGTGTGAGCAAAACCACCCTAGAATGATAAAAATCCACCCAGTAGTTTTTTTACTATCTCAATAAATCACAAGCACTGTCTCAGAACGCCCTGTTCTAGACTTCCCTCACTGTGACGTAGAAATGCGCTAAGCCCCACCGACGCGGTTTGATTGACAGTCTGGTTTTGGCATAGACCCCGCCCTCGGTGATCTGCATCCTCCATTGTTTCAACGACAGCCGGTGTGTAATGTCTCATAAGAAGTGTAACTTAGGTGTTCTGTTGTGGAATTTAAGAATGGACATAGTAGTCTTCACTGACATCAGAGCCACTGAAAACGCAGCGGATGGATTTTATTTATGAAGAAACGGCACCACTTAAACTTCCTTCATTTTCTGACTGACTGTTTAGTGAACGAGGGTCAAAGTTAATCAAGTGTGGATCATTGCCTACAGTTCGCGATTCAACGTCACCTCCAGAAGTAAGTGTATTTTATGATTTTTGAGCAAATAGTCATTTCAATCGATGTCAGCCAGTTCAACAACAAATGCGTCTAAAGCTATTTATTGTCGTCGTCATAGATGTCTCAACAAACAACGTCAGACAGTTTTATGTCACGTAGGCATTTTTTTTGCAGCATTTACAAATGTAAATAAATTAAGGTCTGCTCTATCTCCATAGACAGTATATAAACGTCTATCTCCCTCCCCTTAAGAAAAAAATAAATAAATCGTTTGTACTTAGCAAACGTTATCACAGTATTTGTGTGTGTGTGTGTGTGTGT
>FLSR01004875.1:1020669-1036108 GCA_900092035.1 Leuciscus waleckii | reverse complement strand
CAGGCTTGTATTAATAGTGGATAAAAGCAGATGACAAATTAGTTATAACCGTCCGTAATTAAACTAAACTATACCTGTTCTATCTCCATACAGTATATATTCTCTGGCGCTGTGGGCATTATTGTCCGACTCCGAGTCGAAATGAACACGCTACTGTGAGTTTCTGTTCTGATATCATCAGATGAGATTGTCCTGGCTCTGAGCACGAGCTCGTGAGGCTCCGCCCCCTGGGCCGGCAGCAGCAGCTCATTTGCATTTAAAGGGATACACACTAAAATGGTGCGTTTTTCTGAGCCCCAAAAAATGACAATTTAAACATGCTGTAAAAAAATATCTGTTGGGTAATTTGAGCTAAAACTTCACATACACACTCTGGGGACATCAGAGACTTATTTTACATCTTGTGAAAAGGGTCATAATAGGTGCCCTTTAAATTACAGGAGTCTGTAATCTGCAAAAAAATGTTTTATATAAAAATGCTATTTTTAAGTTTTCCATTTGGGTTTTTAGAAGTGCTTAATGAGTTATTTTTAACTGTTGATTCAGGTAATAAAGATTTCTATTAGAAATCAGTGCCATTTCTCCCACCTTGAGCACTATGTGGATATCCAAGGAACTGCTCTTTAATATGTTTTATTTTTAATCTCCATTTGCCTTCTGGTCCTCTCAACTGTGGGGTCCCTCAAGATTCTATTCTTAGTCCTATCTGGTTTTCTTTGTAGATACTACCCTTTGGGTCTATTTGTAAAAAGCATGGTGTGTATTTTCATCGTTACAATGATGACACACATATATATCTGCCATTTAATTAAAAAAGAACAATGCTTTAGAGCCCTTGCTGAGAACAGTGGTTTTCAATGGTCTTAAGGACACGCAGCTCTGCACATTTTATACAGTATATCTATCTTATCTGACACACTCAATTCAGTTCATGGCAAGCTGATGATCTGAATCAGGAGTGTTAAATAAGGGAGGCATGTTTTTGGATCTCTTTAAAATCTCTTAAAGGTGGGGTATGTAATTCTGTTTTTTGGCCATTTTTTCAAAATCACTTAAAATCCTATTCCTAACCCACTTACAGCCACTGAGTTAGAAGCACTGAAATAAAAATTAAGCAATTTAATCATCTGTGGAACGGGCAGGACTCAAAAAACTCCAGCCAATCATTTCCAAGACCACCTAGAATCATTGGACAGTAAGTGCGTCAATCAAACGGCCGTACCCTCCCCCCATCCATGTCCATGTTCTTTGAATGGGTGGAGTCAAAGGAAAGAAGGTAGGACCATTTGAGTTGTGTATTTTCAATCTGCCGGCCGTTTTGCAAATCACATACCCCACCTTTAATGAAAGAAACCAAGATTGTTTGGGGCCACTGATGTCCCTAGTTCTTCAAATTTCAATCTAGACACTTTGGCTTGTTATAATAAACAGATGGTGGAGAAGTTAGGTGTATTATTAAAACTTTTAAATATGACAGAATAATATTTTTGTTGTTGTTGGTTGGTTTGTTTGTTTGTTTGTTTGTTTGTTTGTTTTTAAATCTAGGCTTCTGGCCAAAGTCCCTTCCTTTGGTTTTGTTAAATCATGAAATTAGTTTGCACTGTCTTCACTCTCTGATATCAAGCCCAAAAAAACAAAAAACAAACATCTTTATCTTTAGCTTTTAATTAAACTGATAGATAAAATGTTTATCCTTTATAATGTTGTATTCTGTTGATTTTTTTTTTTTTTTGATTTGTTTATAGTGAGTTTATTGTTGTGTAGCATATTGATCAAAAGTCTTTTATTTAGAACTGTGCTTTATAAATAAATTGCCTTGCCATATAATGAAAGAGGACAATGACCATGAATGTTAAAAACAAAAAAAGAATTCTACAATGCAATCATATGGCTTGTGCACTATATACTTTTTTCTAAAACTATATAACGTTGGGTAAGAAAAGTATGCCTATAGCTCTTTTGTTGTGTTCACCATGGCCCGGTTTCACAGACAAGGCTTAGATTAAGCCTGGAGTAGGCCATAGTTAAATTAGGACATTTAAGTTGCTTTTATAAATGTGCCTTAGTGTGCATCTTGAGACAAAACAATGGCACTGAAATATTTTAAAATATGTCAGTGCAAGCTTTCAGTTAAAACAGCTCAAATATCCATTTTAGTTTGGGACTAGGCTTAAGCCTTATCCTTGAAACCGGGCACATATGTTTTAAAGGTGCCGTAGAATGGATTATTTTATTATTTTATAATGTTTCCTGGGGTGCCCTTATAATGTTAGTATGTTTTTTAGATCAAAATTGGTTATAATTTAGAAATAAAAGGCATATTTCAGCCTGATTTCATCTATTGATTTGAACACTCTGTTTGAAGGGGCGTGTCTGCTGTGAGACTTCAGTGTTGTTGCCCACTGCTGTGATTGGCTGACATGCTTGCATATGAAATATCTGGCATTACATATAGAGCTATCTGGAAAACTGTTACTATTACAGCTTTTATACGTTTTTACTATTACAGCTATCGGGATTAACGAATCATGAGAAGTTTTTTTAAGTATTTAGATCTATTCCCATCACATAAAAGGTTGCAGATGAGCATTGAGCAGACGACAGCCTGTTGATCGCGTGAATGAAGATCTTATCACTGCAACGCGATTTACTGATGCATAAACAGTGTTGAACGACTTTGAGAGAAAGATTTGTCTTTGAACTTGAACAATTACACATCAGAAATTCACATAACCCACTGGTTCTTCAGAGGCTCGGATGAAGGAGCTAAAAAAATACTTTTGTGTTCATTTGTACATCCAAACACTGAGCAACTGCCATGCTTCGTTCGCTCGTTTGCAAGCCATGATGTCTCTCGAGGAAAAAACAATATCGCGCTGGATCTAGATAACACAGTGTAAATTATCGTTAATAAAATCACTACTTACCGCTTGCGGGAATATAACGTTAGTTGAAATTGCCCCCTTCGTCCATTTGAGACGCCGAGAGAAGCCTGGCTGCTTGATATTGTTCCAGGTTAGAAAAACAGTCCGTGGTGAAATGGGCAGAGCAACTAACAACTTCGAATTAAACTGTAGCGGTATCCGATTATAGATAGATTATAGATAGATCTGCCATTTTCCCTATGATCCTCGCTTGTTTCTTCACCTGCAGAACTTCTGATGATTCGGCTGCGCAGTTCCGCCTGGCTGGCACTGAACATGGGCTGGCATATGCAAATTTTTAGAGGCGTACATATTAATGATCCCGACTGTTGCGTCACAGTTGGTGTTATGTGGAGATTCGCCTGTTTTTCAGGGGTGTTTTTCAAAAACGAGATTTAAATAAGAAAGAGAAAACTATGGTTTGAGACTCACTGTATGTCATGTCCATGTACTGAACTCTTGTTATTTAACTATGCCAAGATAAATTCAATTTCACATTCTAGGGCACCTTTAAGTATCTTTTCCACAGTTCTGCATGTTCAAACCACTCTGTACATGCAAGTATCATTGAAATCTGTGTGCTGTTTCTCCTCCTCTGTTGCCTTATATGGTGTTGAGTACACCGAGCTTTCAAATGTATGCAAACAAAGAGGTTCTTGGATATTGTGAAGATGTTGAAAGAAAGATTTTTGGTGTGTACTGAAAATAAATGTAGTTTTTTTCTTCAAACAAATCTTTGTATGGTTTTAGAAGACATGAAATAGCCTGAACATTATATTTTAACATAAATAGCTGAAATCATAGAGGTTTTGGAATTTCATTTCTTTTATTCTTTTTTTAGTTTTTAAATATTATTCCTTTAAATGTTTGTTAAACATATATATTTTATATATATATAATTGTTATTGTTATTATTGTCTTTAGAGAGTTCATTATAAGAGTTAATTGAAATTATGTCATTGAAATTTTATTGAAAGATTACAACATTACTAGCATCAAGTGCCTTGAAGGAATGCACTTTCACCCTTCATGATACTGACATGACTTAATCTTTCTCTTCTTCTAGGTTGGTCCAGCAGGATCTCAGTTCGGTTTGTTAGCCTGTCTTTTTGTGGAGTTGTTCCAGGCCTGGCAGATGTTGGAAAAGCCATGGAAGGCTTTCCTGAAGCTATTTGGCATTGTTCTCTTCCTTTTCTTATGTGGCCTTCTGCCCTGGATTGACAACATTGCTCACATCTTTGGCTTCCTCGGCGGACTTCTGCTGTCCTTTACTTTCCTTCCGTATGTCGCATTTGGCACCTTAGACAAGTACCGCAAACGAGCTCTTATTTTATTGTCGTTGCTTATATATTTGGGTTTGGTGTCCTCACTTATTGTCTGGTTCTACATTTATCCCATAAACTGGCATTGGCTAGAGCATCTCACCTGCTTGCCCTTTACCACAATTTTGTGAACGCTATGACATTGATCATGTGGTACACTAGCTTTGTTCTTGTGTAGACTAAAACTTTCTCCAAGGACTGCAAGGGAAAGGAAGCTGAATCCCAATAAAAAAAATTGAGGAAGACAGCAAATAATGCCATATTAAATTTGGAGTTCAGCACCTTTGTAACCCCTAGAATGCACAGTGGTCCGTGTTTTCCCAAAGCAGTTCTGAACATCTCTGATAGTGTGCAGGTAAACTATGATGTGGTGTTACTAAAGCCTGTATTGTACTCTTGCTATCCATTTATCTTAAAATATCTGACACTAAATGTCCATCCAAAGCTTTATACTCCCTTTTTAAATGTCCTTAAACTTAAAAAAAAAAATGCAGCTGTTAACTTCACACTAACAACTGTAATATAAAATACCATTCACATAAAGGTTAATTTCCTGTTACTTTGGCGGTTTGTGTTTGCAGAAAGAACTGCAGAGCAATTAAATAAAAGCCAGAGTCATTTCACTGAACTGGCTATGAATAATAGGTTTTAAAGGTTTTATGTTGAAATCTTAGTGACATTCAAAAGAATACTTTATTCTTCATTTGGTTTTTGTGCCTCTATAGACCACTGAAAACCTCTGTCTAGGCTAGTAACGTCTAGTTCCACATTTATGAACAGACTAGGGGTTTGAATGTTGAGAATTCCTGTACTTGTGTTCCTGGATTGCAAGCATACGTTTGAATTGAACAAGGGGAGCTGTAGTTGACAACCAGCTATTCATGTTAATTGATGCACTGCATGCATTAAATCATGTGTGCATTCCCTTGGAACAGAATGTATTGTTTTGGTCTTTTGTCTCCATTTATTGTAATTTCAAAGTTAAATTCATCTGTTGTTCTTTTTGATATTCAGTGCAGCATTGTTTACTGAGGGCTGCACTTGTGCCTTAAAAGAAAACAGAAGTGACAATCTTACAGTCTGGAATATTTTTTATGTTGAAGGTATTTGTACACATGATTAGAGGTGGACCAAATAACTATGCTCAAATAATACAAATACTTTTGAAAATGTTATTTCCTGTGAAACAAATATGTTTATCTTTTTGTCTTTCACAATTTGTGAGAAAAAAAGTGCTTAAATGTGACTAATTCTCTGTGCCTTATTTAATAAATAAAAGCAATGTTAAAACCAGAATAGTCATCCTGTGAACACTACAGAAATTTACACAATGACTTGGACTAATCTAAAAAGGGAAAAGAGCAAACGTTCTGAAAAATATATTCTTTTATTTATTTTTACTTACAAAATGTATACAAAATCATAGATGTCTTGATTCAAGACTGTGGAGGCATATGTGGTGGATTTCTACAGGGAAAGGCAATGGAAACCAGTCTCAAATTGTCCGACACACATTTAGCAATGGAAACCAATCTCAAATTGTCCGACACACATTTAGGTGATGATTTCTGTTTTGCAACACCTCTGTACATGTAACATTAACTCTTCAATCCTTTGCTTTGAAGCGAGTAAACAAGTAATTCTAATCAATAAATCAAATAGTTCTGGTGCCTAACCAATAGTTTTTCACGTTTATGAGATTATTAAACGTGTGTCACATTGGCACTCACAGAAATACCAGCCAACACGTATGCTCTCTTGTGGCTTTTTTCATAAGAGATCACAGTGGAAAAGTGTTCAGTTGATGCTATTTTAATGCTTCCATTGAACAGACACACATCTAAAGCAGCCACAAGACACTGAACACAAAAAGTAGCTTTGACCTCCGATCTCACAACACAACAGACAAATCTGTCATGAATTAAAAAATGTGAGTAATTAAAAGAAAATCTTGGGAAATGCATAAATACCATACAAAATAAACTATAATATAAACCTAGTTTATTAGATAACCTGACTCTGAGAGAAAAAAAAAATCCAAGTTTGACTTGATGAATTCAAATAATAATAATACATTTAAGCCATTACTGTTAGGTAAAAGGGTGGAATGCAGTTTGCAGTAATGTTTCCTTTTTCTATTTTTTTTTATTTTTTTTAATGTTCTAACATTTTTGCTATACTCACCGAGTCTTACAAAAGTTGACACAAATAGCACTAGACCAAACCAAAAGCTGCTTCAACACACCCACTGCTTCACTACTTTAGCCTTTTGGAGAACCAAAAAGCTACATGACTAGTGATCCCTTAACATCCACTGTTACGCCGCATGAATGCATGTCCCCGTATAGGATAATGCATCTCGATGAAGGTAAGTGGCCCTACAGTGATTTCAGAAGGACCCTGCCCTTTAAAGCCAGACTTCTGGTAGAAGGGCACCAGGAAGTCCTCACACATGAGCACGGCACGGCGGACATATGGTAGACAGCGCAGATACTGCAAGTAACGCCACAGCAGGATTGATCCTTTTCCCTGCTGGCGGAAGGTTCGGTGGACTGCCAGCACATGGATGTGGACAGAAGTCCCATGAGGCTTATGAAGGGTCAATGCATCCTATTAAGAGAGACAACTAAAATAAATCATGTGCACCAATTACAAGAAACATAACTACATGTTAAGATTAAATAATAATAATACACTTTTTAAAATCATTTATTTCTGACCATAATGAATACATGATTTGAAGGTTAGATTAGCCTACATTGGTAAGGCGGTCCTGGTCCCAGAGTGATCCAATGATAAAAGCAACAAGCCTCCCCTGTTCAAACCAGCCCAAAGAAAGCTCAGGACAGAGGGTGAGGAAGTGCCGGACCTCATCCAGATGAAGAGGACATTCCCCAGACACCGATATAAAAGCTGAGGGATAAAACGAGAAAATAACTTAAATATATATATATATATATATATGTAGGCCTATATACAATCACGTAGTAACCAAATGTAGAATATAGTATTTAATTAGCCTATATCAAAACGCATTTTATAAAATGTCATATTTAACTCAATACAAAAGTAATTATGGTTATAGCCAATATAAACTTAAAGGAATGGCAAAAAATAACAAATGAGCAAAGTAACGAAAAGCACTGTCCCCCAAATTAATGAATAACACACTTTGATTGTTATATAGGATGTTAGTTTTGTCTTACCCTCTCTCTCTATTTCGAACACACTGATGGCGTCCTCAGTGTTGAGCGAGCGGAACTCGCTGGCGGGGAGCGTGTGCCTGCGCTGACGGCCAGGGGAGATCGGAGCTCTCATGTAGATGGGCTTTAAGAAAGGCAGTGCGCTCACTACTGACATTTCTGTTGCTTTTAAAAATCTCTTTTGCCTTTTAAATAAATAAATATTCAAATGCCGTTTACAGGTGTTCGATTTCCAGGAGATGTCTCAAAAGTGAATCATAGAGGCGTACCATGAGCATTTATACCAATCCATCTGCTTAAGATCCATTAGTCACCCTAAGCCTTAAACCAGCCCCCTTTTCACCATTAATCACGTTTACTGAAACCGCGAGTGCATTTGATGGTAAATTGTCAGATATTGTTAAACTCATTGGAGATGGTTAGAAACATTTCCCCCCACCTATTAAACGAAAGTGGCAAACTATATCTGACATCTGATAAGAAAGTCTGGACTAAAGCAGTAGGCTACGCCTACTTGTACACAAATCATCTTCACTCGGGCTGATGGATCAGTAGCCTACATTTCCGTGAAACAGCAAAGCTGGTGGATTAGAGTTAGGGGAGAGCGGGGCACAAAGTAACGCTTTTTGACTTTCTCAATTTGTGTAAATCTACTTATGGTTCAGAGTATTTATTTTTTCCCACATTAATTTCCCACATGTCTAGTACAATTATGTGTTTTTGTTTTATTAATACAGTAGGCTATATACTTTTTTCTTGATATACCCCGAAAGAATGCAAGTGAAATGTGACAACATGCCCCATAGGTGGGGTACATTGTAACATGAGTGGGGCACATTGTAACATAACATATGACAGCTTAAAATGTTATCTGATCTAATAAAAAAAATATACAAAAACTAAAATATTTTCTAAATAAAATACAATTAAAAAACTTTTTCATATAAAATAATGGCAATTTTTAATAATTAAATATAAACTCATTTTTGAGTTTTGACTATAACACATAAAACACAGCTATACAACATAGTTCAAAAACAAATAAATAATTAGTCATTTCTGAACATTGACTCTCAGTCTTTATTCACCTTTTTCTCACGTTTTCTCAATAAAATTAATAAAAGTATAGAATATAATAGCATATTTCTAATAGGGGCACATTGTAACGCAGTGTTACAACATGCCCCGCCTGCACAAGCTGGGATTTAAACCCTGCTAGTGTCTTCTGCTAGTTAGTGAAGCATTAAATAACTATCTCAACTGTTAAATAACATCTTGGAGATTAAAATAATATCAGATTTGTCTTATTTTAAATAAACACAATAAATAGAGATGAAAAATGTACTTAAGTAAGAAATTTACTTTTGCTATGGTTTAATAAATGTCTATGGATATCTTCCAAAAAAAAAAAATTCGAGTCAATGTGGACTCGTGAACGCGGATGGAAAACAGACCAGAAGAGAATTATACAATGTTGAATAAAGTCGTAGTTTTTGTTAATTTTGGACCAAAATGTATTTTCGATGCTTCAAAACATTCTAACTAACCCAATGATGTCACATGGACAACTTTGATGATGTCTTTATTACCTTTATGGACGTGAACAGTATACCGCCCATTGACTTTCAATGGAGGGACAGAAAGCTCTCGGAATAGATCTAAAATATCTTAAGATGTCTTCAGAAGAGAAACGGAGGTCTTACGGGTTTGGAGTGACATATGTGGGTGAGTCATTAATTACATAATTTTCATTTTTGGGTGAACTAACCCTTTAAACTTTTGCCGTATCCGGTCGGCAAAACTCCGCACACATCTTTCTTTTTTAAGAATGACTTCAGTGCCGTTCTTTGTTCTTTTCTCAAAAAAAAGCTTAAAGGTGCTCTAAGTGATGTTGGGTGACGTCACTTCTTGTTGACGTTCGAAGTATTGTCAAACAAAACGGAGGCTAGCTAGACCCTCCCTCCTCCTCATCCGAGCACTAACCCCCCAAACCCCACCCCCAAATCCTTCTTGTGGGTTATTGCTGGAACGTTTGTTATGTTTCGTGGTACAGGTTAGCCCAGTTTGTTTTTGTTGCCGTTTGTGGAGCATGGGCTGTCTGTGTTCAGGGGACAGGTAGCTAGCGGATAGTGAGGAGATGTTTGCTCTATGTGGCAAAAAATGTTTTGGCCTAAAAAACGCATGACATCGCTTAGAGCACCTTTAACTACAAGTCTTCCAGAGTCGGGCCAAACACGATTCGAAAGACCGCCGTTCGCCCATAGACAGTGTATAAACTGGACACAGCGACCCCATAGGTTTCAACGGAGAAAAGTGAAGCAAATTAGAAGCACTCATTTCCTGATTGCCGAGCGAACTGCGCAGACTCAAACTGAGCTTGACGACGTGGATGTGACGTGAGCAGCCTGTCTGACAGTTGTAAGTCTTCTAGGAGCTGTGCCAAGAGAAATCTGAATCATTCCCTTCCGAAACTTGCAGAGACGGAGAGCGTGAGTAGGAGCTGTCCATGAGCTAGGAGCAGGAGAAACTTTACGATTCTCTATGGGCTTCTCCCTTTACTTTATCGGACTTTATGCCTCCACGTCCCCCCGATTGACTGCGAGCTTATCCTCCTGTCTCTACGGTAATTTCCAGAGAGTCGCGTGGTTATGACGCAATCGTTAGCCTGTTTTTACAAAAACTGCTTCTACGGGGCCATAACGTAAGATACAAGGTAATGGAGCATTTTATACATTGTCGTGTTTCTTTAGAAATAAATAATGGACAAATGGAGTCTTTAAACGCCTCAGATGTAAAGTTATTCGCTGTCAAAGTGACGCCAAAATGAATGGGAGTCAATGGGATGCTAACAGCAGGTGAAGGCTTGTTAGCCAATGGCGGCCGCCGGGGGTGGTACGGAAATCGAGAGCTCGATTACCCCCCTGCGTTCGCCAGCAGCAGCAGCCATCTTCTTTGTTTTCAAGTAGCAGGGAATTCACGCGGAACCGTCACAACTCTGCCGTCATTATGTTAAACCCGCCCACCGACTCTATACACGATGTGATGGCCTGACAGAGTTTGTTTTTTCCAGCTCGCAAGCCAATGGAGAGTTGCTAGACGACACTGGCTGCAAAATAAAATTTGCTGCCGCTAGGGTGCGTGTATATTTCTAGGCTAACAGTGGAGTGGAGCAACAGATTTCCCCTTTAAAATAACTAACTCCACTTTCTAACAGTGGAGTGGAGCAACAGATTTCCCCTTTAAAATAACTAAATCCATAATCAACAAAGGTAGGGCAAATATGTAGGCTATTTAGGCATGTTTTTGATTTATTCCTCAAATATATGGTGAGCTATTACTCAAGTGTCTATATGATGAATTAACAATAACTGAAACAAACGTTTCAGGCTGATTCCTGAAAAAAGTGCAAAAAAACAAACATTCTGAGTTCAACAGCAGCCTTTATTTGCTGTCAGACACTGACACCATGTGGATGATCATGTGATCATGTGTTTGGGCAAAGCAGCAGACCAATCAAATCAAAGTTGGGTCTTGTCCACAGAAGATGTGGAAAGAGTGCGTTCAGCAGCAAAATAATAATATTTGACAACTGTTTTATGGTAGAAATGTTCAACGACCGACAGTATCCAGTGATGCAAACTATAGTCAACGTTTTACGAAATTCCGTTTTGAACTGAACATAGGCTATCGGCAGTGTTGGGTAAGTTAATTTAAAAAAGTAATTAGTTATAGTTAGAGTTAGTGCCTGAGTTACATCATTAGGCCTACAAAAGTAACTAATTACCAGGGAAAGTAACTATTGCGTTATTTAAAAAAAAAGAGAAAGAAAAAAAAAGGTTTAAATATGTGAAATTACTTGGATAGGCTACCCCCAATATTAAATATGTTAAATGAATGAAATGGACACTAAATGGAATACATTATTATTATAAAACATTGTACACTAACCTACACTATTTTAATATTGCTGTGGGACAATGTGAGAGACACCTATTAGCTTAAATATTAAAATATTAGCATTACTATATTGGAACAACAAAACACAATAAATGGTTTTGAACTTTAATATTTATTCACAGACCACAACTGGCCAACAAATAAGTCTAAAAATAAATTATGCTTCTTAAGAAATGTACCACTACCAAAAATAAATAAATAGCAATAAAAAAATATACATACACATACACTCTTTGTAGTGCAAATTAAAATGATAAAACACACCTTTACAACTGGTAGACATACTCTATCTGTCCTATAGCGTTATACTTCACCACAGCAAAGCATACGAAAAAAATGGGTGAGACGTGAGTGAAGATTTGGGAAAAGAAACAATTGAGATTCCATGCAGGGATGAGTCACGAATATAGCCTACTTGAAGTATTGTCTTCCTCTTAAAAGTAAACAGTTGAACAAAAAGTGCTCTCAATTTATACTGAACAATGTACCAACATAAATAATGATAATAATAAAAAATAATTTTTTGGGTTTTTATTTTTTATAACCTACATCTTATAACCTAGAGAACGTCATCATCAGAGGTTATTTAAGCCAAATTCTAGTCGTGTTTTTCCGCACGTGTTCACAACCGGTCAAACAAAGATGTTTTCTTTGAACGTTCTCTGCTGTTTTTTTTTTTTTTTTTGAGTTTTATTTTATAACCATTTAAACTAATTAAACCGATGCAGATGATACCAATATGATACAGAGATTATTCTAATGCTGAAATGTGTAATTTATTTATAAACAAATTATATTATGCTCGGATACATTCGGTCTCTCTCGCGCACTGTCGAGCGCGCTCGCGGCGTTCGCCTCGCTTTTGTCCAGTCCAGCGCCTCATAAACACACACACACACACACCAGAGAAAAACTTTGCAGGTCCTATGGCTGAGAGAGCCTACTCGGATGAAAACCGCTTCAGTGAGCTCGATCTTTGGATTTTAACGCTGGATTTTATTGTCAGTAACGGTGTTGTAACGGAGGAAACAGTAATTAGTTTGATTACTCGTTACTGAAAAACATAATAATAATAACGCCGTTTATTTATAACGCCGTTATTCCCATCACTGGCAATTTTTTTTCTGAAACGAAAAAAATTCTTACTGACCCAAAACTTTTTAACGGTAGGCTAGTTTACACGGTATACTAAAACAATCCTTGATTGCTTTCTCCACACTTTTTCAACTACTGATCTCCACAGTGGCAATATAAAGCATCACATTCATTGAGAGGAAACCGCTATCATATCATGATTCATGTAGGCTAATTCATAACTGAATGTGACGAGGCAAGAATAAGAAATATTTTGCGTTTCGACATTAGGCCTAGATATACGAATAATATTGAATGTGTGCATATTTAAAAAAAAAAAAATATTATTTTTCTTTATCCCCCATCCTGTCTGACGGTAGGTGAATGCAAGCAGATGTTGAATTTAAACCAATACAAAAGTTTAAAATAGTGTTACATAAAACAAGGCAACCAACTGCATTCGCTAAACTCTAGGCTATAGGCCTAATGTCCAGTGATGCGCTATTCCTTGAATAGACGATTCCTTGAATGGGCTGTCTTCATTGAAACTCATTCGACCTACTATGGGAGAGAAAGATAACAAAAAGACTGGTAACTCCCTAATTCACGTCCAATTAAAAAAAACTGGTAAAATATGACAACTAGCATCTGGTTGTGGTAGCTATTAAAGTGTTGCTTAAGTTATCTCTGCAATGCAGCGCCAAGTGCGGCGCAAGTGTTTTTTGCTATAGTTTCAGTCAAACGCAGTTCTCATTTTCACGTCCTGCACGTTGTTTAAATAACAAATGCATTTGCGCCCATTTGTACGGTGGCCGAGAGAGCTCAACGCGCTGCAACTGAAGAAAACACATGCAAATAGAAAAACACCTGCAAATTAAGAAAACATCTTCATCAGTTTCACAACACATGTGTGCTCCAAATACTCACAACACAACCAAATACAGAAACGCGCTGCAAAAGTTCACAACACAAACAAATACAGAAACGCGCTGCAAAAGTTCACAACACAAACAAATACAGAAACGCGCTGCAAAAGTTCACAACACAAACAAATACAGAAACGCGCTGCAAAAGTTCACAACACAAACAAATACAGAAACGCGCTGCAAAAGTTCACAACACAAACAAATACAGAAACGCGCTGCAAAAGTTCACAACACAAACAAATACAGAAACGCGCTGCAAAAGTTCACAACACAAACAAATACAGAAACGCGCTGCAAAAGTTCACAACACAAACAAATACAGAAACGCGCTGCAAAAGTTCACAACACAAACAAATACAGAAACGCGCTGCAAAAGTTCACAACACAAACAAATACAGAAACGCGCTGCAAAAGTTCACAACACAAACAAATACAGAAACGCGCTGCAAAAGTTCACAACACAAACAAATACAGAAACGCGCTGCAAAAGTTCACAACACAAACAAATACAGAAACGCGCTGCAAAAGTTCACACTGATGAAGATGTTTTCTTAATTTGCAGGTGTTTTTCTATTTGCATGTGTTTTCTTCAGTTGCAGCGCGTTGAGCTCTCCAATCGCTGCGTTTTCTTTTTACTGTGACCTCATATTGAGCCCATACACAGTGTAACAAGTTTGTGATAATCTCAATTGGTTCACGAGTTATAGCCATTTTAGTAAAGCTGTAAAAGTGGCTTCACCAACTTAAAACATTTTGGTGCTCCTTAGCGACCGAATCAAAATTTTTACTTTTTCTTTTACAACTAATAATACGCAGAATCCATAGCATATTTCTGCACTGGTTTGGTTTGGTTCCGATCGGGCGAAAAACCTAGGACTAGTTCGCAAAAGTAGGTTTTGGCGGAAATTAAATCGGAGATATACATTTTGAGGAGTTATGGCCAAAAATGTTCAATTTTCTTGTTTTTAGCGCTGTAGTGCCACCGTCTGGCCTATTGGGGCGATACTCTGCTTGAACCCAAGGGGGTAATCTTTCAGAAAAAACTGAAGCTTCTCCGGGGGCCGCCATTGATAAGCAGACCATCACCTGCTGTTAGCATTCCATTGACTCCCATTCATTTTGGCATCACTTTGACAGCGAATAACTTTACATCTGAGGTGTTTAAATTGTCCATTTGTCCATTATTTATTTATAAAGAAACACGAACATGTATAAAAGGCTCCATTACCTTGTATCTTACGTTATGGCAGAAGCAGTTTTTGTAAAAATAGGCTAACGGTTGCGTCATAACCACGCGACTCTCTGTCGCACAGTAGAGAAATTACCGTATGGACAGGAGGAGAAGCTTGCGGGCAATCGAGGGGACGTGGAGGCAAAATGACAAAATAATTAATCAGAATAATTATTTCTCCTGGAAAAATAATTATTCTGAAATAATAATTATTGTTCAAAAAACAAAACAAAAATAACGACTTTATTCCACTATTCATTTCCTTCTCTCTGGGCCTCGAGTTTTTTCACGTAGTTTTCACGCAGCGCTTCTGTGTTGTACGTCACACGTAGGCTCACTATTGGCCGACGCTGGTCATGTGTGTGATGCGTGTGACGTACAACACAGAAGCGCTATGCAGTTACACTACGTGAAAAAACTCGAGGCCCAGAGAGAAGGAAATGAATAGTGGAAAAAGTTGTTATTTTGGTTTTTTTTGCAGAGGTGGGAGTAAGTCACACATGTGCAAGTCACAAGCAAGTCTCAAGTCTTAACCTTCAAGTCTCAAGCAAGTCCGAGTCAATTTTGTGAAAAGCAAGTCAAGTCAAGTCAAGTCACTGCTTTATGTCAAGCAAGTCAAGTCAAGTCGTAGCTTGGGTCACAAGTCACTGGCAAGTCATACAAATGTTTGATGATTTCACTGAATTTATATATTAAAGCTGTAGACTATGGTTTTATTTGCAATTTTTTTTTAAAATATGCATTTCCACATACAGCTGAGTGGTTACTACAATAAAACAAATTAAAAAAATTCAAACTACAT
>FLSR01004875.1:1000674-1020295 GCA_900092035.1 Leuciscus waleckii | reverse complement strand
TTTTTTTGCGCACAAAAAGTATTCTCGTCGCTTTATAAACTTAAGATTGAGCCACTGTAGTCACTTGGACTATATTAACGATGTCTTTAATGCATTTTCTGGGCCAGCAAGTTATAATGTCTTAGAAGCCTATGGAGGAGTGAGCCAGCTCTCAGATTTAATCAAAAATATCTTAATTTGTGTTCCGAAGATGAACGAAGGTCTTACGGGGTTGGAACAACATGAGGGTGAGTAATTACTGACAGAATTTTCATTTTTGGGTGAACTAACCCTTTAAAACAAATATAGTACCAGGAATGGACTGTTTTTCTGTGGAGTGGAGTGGACTCAGTGGAGTAATCCGAGTAATAGAATATGAAGTAAATACACATTTAAATGGAATACATCCTCCATTAAATATCTTGGAGTTCGAATTCCTGATGACTTGTCAACCATCCATAAAAAACATTTTTGCCCTATTACAGAAATCATAGATGCAGGAATCATAGATGGCTTCTCCTACCTTGCTTTATAAAGATGAATATTTTGCAACAATCACTTTTTCTTTTTCAAGCTTTACAAGTGAATTTACCAAAAAAGCAATTTGATGCATGGAAAAAAACTAATATCCCGCTTCATTTGGAAAAGTGGGTGGCCTACAGTGCGATTTCACACCTAACTTCCTATAGATCAGGGGAGGAGAGGTCTGGCATCGTTAGACAATTATTATAAAGCAGTACAGCTAAGACACTTGGTCTGCTGGTGTAATGAAGAATAATGCTCAAGGTGGAAAGAATTTGAACAGTCACAACTTGAGTTACCCCCTCAAGCGTTATTGGGAGAAACTTTCAGCAGACACAATTACATAAATTGAACTGTTGGACATTGGAAATTTGGTATAAGGAACTAAGAAATTCTTAAATTGAAAGACAAGGAAGAATACTAAGATGGGTGGAGCATGACTTACTTTGTAAACCAGCTTTGGATCTGAGATTTAAACAATGGAGTTCACAAGTATAACATCTTTCTGCTAATCTCTCCAAGAGTGGACTAGAGAGCTTCCAACAACTTTCCCAGAAATACAACTTAGATAAACAAGACTTTTTCAGATATCTTCAAGTAAGACATCACTTAAACAAGAATATAAAAGATGTGGAAGATACTGGATCCACAATAGTATAGATATTTGTAGATGCATAAAAAAAAAGAAACTGAATAAGAAACTTATATCAAGAATTTACTCCTGGTTCACGAGTTCACACTTACAATTAGAGGGAGTAAAGTTGAATGCGTATTTGGCGTGCTGTCCGGGGGGAGGGCTCCGAGCTCGGAGTTCGGCCCGAACCCAGAGTACTCCCCCCCGTATGTAAATGGTTAGGACTAGAATTGTAGAGAAGGTGTGGTGGAGGGATGCTGCTAAACTGTCAATGAATTGAGGTGAGACTGCTGAATATACACCTCTTATCATTGATTGCTGAGTGCTCTCCACTCATGTTAATTATTTGAATGTGCTCCTCCCGAACTTTGTTAATAAAACATCATTTAATGTAAAAAAAAAATCCACACACACACAAAAAAGAAAAAAACACTTGACAACATCGGTGAAACAAAAATGGGGAAAGGAAGCCAATCTAAGTATTACAGAAGAAGAATGGCTAACTATGTGTAAAACACAAATGAGTACAACAAATTCAGATTCATGGAGGGAATTTGCTTGGAAAAATACAAAATATATGGAAAGGTTTTTCATAACCCCCAAAGTAAAATATCTGCAAACTGGGAATTTAAAGGCTGGTGAATGCTGGAGAAAATGCGAAAATGTAATGGCTGACCATTTTCACATCTTCTGGGACTGTAACATTATTCATACTTATTGGCAGGATCTGAATAGAGAGATAAATGTAATAATGGGGGTGAATCTTGAGTGTAACTTTAAAACAATGTACTTGAGCATTTCTCCTTCAAAAATAACAAAGAAGGACATATACTTTTAAAATATATTACTAGCAACTAGTAAGAAGGCCAAGGAAATAGCTAAGGAAGATCCCCCATCGTATATGAATGGCAAGAAATTGTAAATGATGTGTACAATATGGAAACTCTGACCTTTTCCTTAAGACAACATACTAATAGAATTTCATCATATTGGTGGAATTGGTTGAATGGTTGACATGGCTTGCTTTGGCCATGTATAGACCAGGGCCCTATGTTGATTTCCTAAAAGAGTTTGCAGATTTTCTCTCAGACCTATTGGTCAAGATAATACAAATGATGCGTTAGAGGTTGCATTTACATTTACATTTACATTTATGCATTTGGCAGACGCTATTATCCAAAGCGACTTACATTGCATTTAAAGGTTAGATTTTACATTCTTTTCAGTTTCTATCAGTCGTTCACTTTCGACGTAGTCAACGTCGACTGAATGGGATCACGCTAGGGAGCCTGTCATCTTCGAGCATGTTAGAACGAGCCAATGCACGCATTGGCGTGCGTGAGTTGCATCACGCGCTCCGTCCCGCCGTGCGGGTATAAACACGGAAGCGGATGCACGCATCACTTGTCTTTCGCTTCGGAGCCGATCTGTCTTCACGTCGATGTCTCTGAAGAGTGTTGTTATGCTACAACGAGCGAGTGTGTCGGTGCTTCTTCAGGAAGTCTCTCCCTGGCTGGTGTTTCTACAGCGTGAGTGCAGCGGTGGTAGCGAGCTCTCTGAGCTCTCAACTGCTGTTCTAACAGCATCACATGTTCTGTTTGTGTTTGTTTGTCTGATGGCCGGTTGAGGGAGAAGAGAGTGATTGCTTCACTTGTACAGGCTGCACCATCCCTGTCAGTGTTGCAGCGATCATTCCCCTGTGTGCTCCGGCACTGGTGAGAGGTTTCTCACTTCCTGAAAGAGCAACACGGGTGCGTTTGCGTCTGTTTCAAGATGTCATTCCGCCCGTGCATTTCTGGATGTGGTCGTTCCCTGTCCCCCTCTGACGGTCACAATTGCTGCATCACGTGTTTGGGTTTACAGCACGCTGAGGCAGCTTTTGTGGACGGTTCATGTTCCCTTGCGGGAATATGACTGTCCGGTGTTGAGATCGAGACTCGCCTTCGTCCGCGAAGGTGGAGTCCCCATTACCACGCCCCACCCTAGGGTGCCGTGCGGGATTGGTGATCAGAGAACAGTGATGGAGTTTCCGCCCGGTAACCATTCCCTGTGGGCTCCTCACTCCTCCATCACACTGATACTGGTGGAGCCCCCCGTTGAGAGCACTGGTCCCTCTGTAATGGACCGACCAGATGTCTCACTCGGGGTTCCCCCAGGGGACAGGATGCCGATCGCAACATCGGAGGGTGAGCTGACCTTTGGAGATGACGACTCGGCTGCGTTATCCCCTTCGGGGAGTGTAACGTTGCCCGAGCCAGATCCTCAGTTGTCAGCTATGCTCAAACGGGCCGCCAAGGCTGTCGGGCTCGAGTGGAACCCTCTATCATGTCCCGCTCAGTCTCGCTGGTTCTTAGCCCGCCGCCCCAGTACCTTTCTTTCCCGACGTGCATGGAGAGCTTACTAGGTCGTGGATGGCACCTTTTACTGCCAGAAGCTGCCTGGAGAGATCTTTCCCCCTCACTATCCTTGACAGAGGAGCTGTGAAGGGCTACGAGGCTATCCCTCCAGTGGAGCGGTCTGTCGCGGCACACCTTTGTCCGGAGGCCGCTGCATCCTGGACGGGGGATTCTCGTTCCCCCCCTCAGGCCTGTGAGCGCTCGTCTGTTCTTACGGACAGAGCGTACAGAGCCTGTGGGCAAGTCGCCTCCTCTTTGCATGTGTAGCGGCGTGTTAGTTTGGAATGGGCATAAATTTGAAAGTTTACACCAGGGAGAGAGTTGCCTCACCCCCAGAAGGTAGACTTAAACTCTACCCCTCTAAGATACCCGACTACGCCACCCCGGAGGCAAATTTACCGGGGAATCGCCTGACAAGATTAACTTAAAGCACACAGGTTCGGTTGCTGCTGAGATAAGACCAGAGACAGAGATGAAATACAAAATTACAGTTTTTATGTGGGCACCATTAATACATGTATAAATTACGAATCAAAATACACAGAACACACACAATTCGGCCTCCACTCCAGGGCTGGGGACTACTCGCTCATTCTCTGAAAATGACACAGCAAACACTCGTGCACTCACACTTCAGACCACAAATGTGGAACACTGCAATCGGAAGAGACCACCACCAAGCAGAGAGAGAGACTCGTCCACACAGACACGAATCCTGATCACCCCAACAACTGGAGAGGAAGCAGAATTACACGTTAAACATACAATCAAATATACACACTCATGTACATTCTTATAAAACTAAGTACTTAATGGATTAAGAGCAATTACATACACGTCTGGTTGTCATCCACTAATAGACCAGTTCACTGAAATGGTGGATGGCAAAAAAAAAAAAAAAAAAAACGAATTCCCAAATCGGAGAAAAAAAAAAAACGAATTCACAAATCGTAGTAACGGTGGATGGCAAAAAAAAATACAAATTCACAAATCTAATCAAAAAAAGAAAATGGTCGGTTAACAACCAGTTCACAGAAACTTGGTTGACACAACAAAATAATAATAAATTCAGAAAAAAACAAAAACAAATCTACAACAAAAGAATACTAAATGTTTTAAAGCAATGGGTTCACATAAACAAAGAAAGAAAGCAAAACAGAATAAGCAAAGAATAATTCAAATTATATATCGTTACGCCACTCCAAAAAAAACCAGATCAAGATAATGACTGCTGGATGGTTAAACCATTTGATGCCTCAAAGCAAGAGTAACGTTAGGCCACCGTATCGAATCTGCAGCACACCAGGCTACCAGACAGCTGATGTTGCAAGTGTCCAGCTTTAAACAGAAATAAACACAAGTATACCACAGCAGCACGTGAATGCAGTTCGCGGTAGATTACGCATCCATTCCTGCAGTCGAGCCAGCGCAGCACCGCGAGACGACAGTCTGTAACGTGACCGTATGCAGCACAATACTGAACGATAATCAGTGGTATAACAGTCAGCATATACGAGGACAGCCACAAAAGCCCAGACGAGAAACCCACTGCAATGTTTCTCCCTCAGTCTGTAAACTAGAAAGATAAATACAAATGTAAAGTGGTCAATCCAGACCCTAGTGCAACAAACAATAAATTACACAACCTACCGGTTTAAACTGCTTGCGATGCACAGGGCATTTAAACTCCAGGACGTAAAATCAATCGGGTACCACATGCGTTTTACCGCAGGCTTCCTCAGTCCACACTAGAGAGATACGCGAGCCAAATAAGTACATAAAACCCAGTTCAATACAAACGTTCAGCTCCTTACCAGACACTCCCGCGACACACCAGAAATGGATGACGTCACCCGTGACTATGAGACGGACCTTCCTACCACACCTAAGGCTATCTTTATTGGCCACGTAAAATAAGGCACGCCCCAGAGAGAGATTATTATCATTGGCTACACATGCCTTGGCGTTGCTTCAGGTCTACCAGGCCAAAGCACTCATGGACATTCACGAGGGTAGCCTAGACCGTGCGCTCACCAGTGAGCTCCGCACCGCAACCGACTTGGCTCTCCGGAGCACGAGCGTTGTGGCCTGCGCGATTGATCTAGCGATGTCCACCCTGGTGGTTCAGGAGCGCCATCGTTGGATTTAACGAATGCGGACAAGGTTCAGTTCCTGGACTCCCCAATTTCCCAGGTTGGGCTGTTCGGCGACGCGGTGGAGAGCTGCACCCAACAGTTCTCTACCGCCCAAGCGCAGACGGAGGCAATCCGACACATCCTGCACCGGTGGCCTGCTGCTGCCATCACCCCGCCGCTGGTGGCAGTTCCTCTGCCTGCTCGTCGCCGAGGGCGTCCCCCTGCCACAGCTTCCGCTCCCGCTAGGCCACCGCAACAGTTCACCCAGGCCTCAGCGGAGAGCGAGCCGCAGGCAGGCCGCCCAGCCTGTATCAGACACTGCCAAGCCAGGTGGCAAGTGTAAGACTAAGCGTCCCTGATACAGGCCGCCCAGGGATTGGGGAATGAGATTGGGGAACTTCAGATGGTTACCGTTCCGCCGCTGGCTCTCCAGAGTCCACGATTATTTATCAATTATCACAAGAGCGAATTCCTCCATTCCTGGGCCCCAAGAGGGTCAGACTGGGGTGTGCGACCCTGTAAAGCCTGCACCCCTCGGTCCCCTCTTGTGTCGTCAGCCGGGTGCGGTCCGAGACCCAATTACGCCTTCTCCCGCACTCCCTGCCGACCCGTGGAGACAGGTAAGTATTGTATCGCACACTCAGACCTCGCTTCGGGCAAGAGTGCTTCCCAAACGGTCCAGCTGGCTCCTCCGTACCATCAGAATCTGCTACACGATTCAGTTCGTCCGGCATCTGCCCAAGTTCAGCGGCATTCTGTACACTTTGGTGTTGACTGAACGTGCCCCTGTCATGCGTGTGGAGATCGCAGTCCTACTGGCAAAGGATGCGATAGAGCCGGTTCCTCTAGCCGATATGGAGTCCGGCTTCTACAGCCCGTACTTCATTGTACTCAAAAAAAAGTGTTGGGTTACGGCCAATCTTGGACCTGCGACACTTGAATCGGGCTGTTTGCGTGGGATTTGTTGCTCCAACATATCAGCCAGTTGGGTCTTCGGGTCAACTGGGAAAAGAGCAAACTCGCCCCCTTGCAGAGGATCTCTTTTTTCGGTATGGAGCTGGACTCGGTCCAACAAACGGCACGCCTCACAGAGGTACGTGTCCAGTCGGTGCTGACCTGCCTTAATACGTTCAAGAGCAGGGAAGTGGTTCCACTGAAACTTTTTCAGAGGCTCCTGGGGCATATGGCAGCCGCAGTATCTTCATATGCTTCATATGAGACAGCTTCAGCACTGGCTTTGCGAGGTGGGTGTGGCACAGCGGCACGCTCCGTGTGAGAATCACCCCAGCCTGCCACGAAACCCTCAGCTCGTGGTCAGACCCTTCATTTCTCCGGGCCGGAGTGCCCCTAGAACAAGTGTCCAGGCATGCTGTGGTCTTCACAGATGCCTCCAACTGGGGGGCCACGTAAAACGGGCATGCAGTAGCGGGGATCTGGACGGGCCCTCAACTGCATTGGCATATAAACTGCCTCGAGTTGCTTGCAATACACCTTGCCTTGAGACGCCTCAAAACGCCGCTGCTCGGAAGCATGTACTGGTCCGTACGGAAACACTGCGACCGTTGTGTACATCAATCATCAAGGTGGTCTACGCTCCCGTCATATGTCACAACCTCATCCTATGGAGTCAGAAGCATCTGAGGTCACTTCGTGCCGCTCATATCTCCGGCCCGCTCAATCGTGCCGCTGACGCGCTCTCATGACAGCCTGAGGTCTATGGAGAGTGGAGACTCCATCCCCAGATGGTCCAGCTGATCTGGGACCACTTCGGGGCCGCACAGATAGATCTGTTTGCCTCTCCGGACTCATCAGTTGACTCATGCGCTGGCACACAGCTGGCCTCGGGGCCTCCGCAAGTATGCGTTTCCCCCAGTGAGCCTTCTTGCACAGACACTGTGCAAAGTCAGGGAGGAAGAGGAGCAGATCTTGCTAGTTGCCCCTTATTGGCCCAACCGGACCTGCTTCCCCGAACTTACGCTCCTCTCGACAGCCCCTCCTTGGCCCATTCCTCTGAGACCTGCTGTGACACCGTGTGGCACCCACGTCCAGACCTCTGGAAACTACATGTCTGGTCCCTGGACGGGACGCGGAGGTTCTTGGTGATCTACCACAGTCATCCGTAGACACCATATTTTCCGCGAGAGCACCCTCTACGAGGCATGCTTACGCCTTGAAGTGGAACCTATTCGTTGAATGGTGTTCTTCTCACCGAGAAGACCCCCGAATTTGCTCGATCTGCGCCGTGCTTTCTTTCCTGCGAGATAGGTTGGAGTGAGGGCTGTCTCCCTCCACCCTCAAAGTGTATGTTGCCTCTATTGCCACACATCACGATGCAGTGGATGGGAGATCCGTGGGAAAGCACGACCTGATCGTCAGGTTCCTGAGGGGGGCGAGGAGACTGAATCCGCCTCTATACCCTCTTGGGACTTATCTCTGGTGCTAACCGCACTGCAAAGACCTCCCTTTGAGCCGCTGGAGGCAGCTGAGTTAAAAGTCCTGTCTTTAAAAACAGTTCTCCTGCTTGCTTTGGCCTGCATAAAGAGGGTAGGGACCTGCACGCATTTTCGGTCGCAAATCGTGCCTGGAATTCAGGCCGGCTAACTCTCACGTTGTCCTGAGACCCCTGCCTGGATATGTGCCCAAGGTTCCCACCAATCCCTTTCGCGACCAGGTGGTGAACCTGCAAGCGCTGCCTCCGGAGGAGGCAGACCCAGCCCTGGCTTTTCTCTGTCCCGTCCGTTCCTTGCAGTTATATGTGGACAGAACGCAAAGCCTCAGGACCTCAGATAAGCTCTTCATCTGTTACGGAGGCCAGCAGAAGGGAAAGGCAGTCTCCAAGCAGAGGTTGGCCCACTGGATAGTGGATGCCATCATCTTGGTGTATGAATCCCAAGGTGTACCTTGTCCCCTGGGACTGCGAGCTCACTCCACTCGGAGTGTAGCCGCTTCCTGGGCGTTGGTGCAAGGTGCCCCGCTTATAGATGTTTGTAGAGCTGCGGGCTGGGTGACACCTAACACGTTCGCTAGATTCTATAGCCTACGTGTTGAGACGGTTGCTTCCCGTGTGCTCTCTTCACATAAAAGCCAGTTAACACCGTAAGCCCCGCTCGATGTGCCGGCTTGTTGCGCCATTCCCCTCCTATGGACTGGATACGTGCGCCATTCTGCTCCAGTTGAGTTCCCCTTCGGCCGAACCCTGTTGAGCTCCTCCATACTCCCTGCGGCATTGGACGTGGTGGAGCGTCCGATGCTAGGCCTACCACTCGTATGCACTGGTGGAACTTGCTAGGCTGGGTCCATATGTTGTGATCCCTACGGCAATCCCATATGTGTATTCCTCCACGGTACGGCTCCCCGAGGTGAGCCCGTGTCTCACTGCGTTATCGACCAGGTAGAACAATTCTCCCATCCACTATAGATGGATTCACAAATAACCTGTACATTAGAACCTGTTGCACCCATCAGATTAAAAAAAGTTTAGAGAGAAAAGTACTGCACCATGGTACAACAGTATTACTCACACAATCAAGAGAGAAACTCTAGAGTGCAAATGTAAACAAACTAATTTGAGGTCACGTGGAAAGACACAAAGAGTCACAAAAAGGCTCTAAAAGCAGTTGGGGCAGAGCGTTTCCGCAAACTCATAGAAAATTACCAAAACAATCCAAGGTTTTTGTTTAGTACAGTGGGTAGATTAAAAAATAAACAGACATCACTTGAACTGAATATTCCATTACAGTTTAGTAGTAATGACGTCATGAATTTCTTCACTGAGAAAATCGAAAGCGTCAGAAATACAATTGTAAATGCACAACCTTTGACAGAGTTTTTTATGATTCAGCCTCAATTATCGTCCCTCAAGAACAATTGCAGTGCCTTACAATAGGACAGTGTAAGACATTGAACAAATTTAAAATTAGGGCCGTCTGTTTGAGGAACGACTACTCCCCGAGAAGATAAAGGATGTTTATGGAAATTAACATTTGAACTCTCTCTTGTGAAATTAACATCCCCATCCTAGACGCAAGTCTCACCTCAGTATCGTCTTAATCTACATCTCTTTCCCTTGACCCCCTCTTCCCCTATCCCTTCTCTCTCATCCTGAGATCACCTGAAATTCACCCAAAAATCTGTTGTTTAAAGGGATAGTTCACCCAAAAATGAAAATTCTATCATTGTTTACTCACCCTCAAGTTGTTCCAAACCTGTATGAGTTTCTTTGTTCTGCTGAACACAAAGGAAGATATTTGGAAGAATGTTTGTAACCAAACAGATCTCGGTCCCCATTGACTACCATAGTATATTTTTTTCCTACTATGGAAGTCAATGGGGACCGAGATCTGTTGATTACAAACATTCTTCCAAATATCTTCCTTTGTGTTCAGCAGAACAAAGAAACTCATACAGGTTTGGAACAACTTGAGGGTGAGTAAATGATGACAGAATTTTCATTTTTGGGTGAACTATCCCTTTAATGTGAACAATTATCATACAACACTATATAGACTGTGATGAATGCAAATTCCCATTGTCAGCAAATGTTTCCATTTGAAAGAGGTTTCTGCCCCGGTCTGAGTACTGAGTACATTAAGAAATGCCTCGAGAGGCTCAGCGCATTTTGTAGCCAGATCAGCCCGTAATGCTGAATGTCCTCTGACGTAGTATTCAGGGACAGGCATTAAGGTGGTTTTTGTGTTCAGCAGAAGAAAGAAACTCATACAGGTTTGGAACAACGTGAGGGTGAGTAAATGATGACATAATTTTCATTTTTGGATGAACTATCCCTTTAAAGCAAAGGTTGAAACCAATTTAACAACAAACTTAACAACATTAATCAATACATTGACAGAACAATATATATATTTTTTTTTTGGCATTAACTATTAAAGTATATTATAGTTCTTGCAGAGAATGTACCTCCAAGATCCATGAAAATCTTTGTAATTTCTTCTAAAGTATACTTCAGTTATTTTGGATACTCCATATTCAATGCTTTCATGAGTCCGAACAAGTATGCGTATGCTGCTGGCAGATCTGTAATGTCCTCAAGAACAATGGCCTCTTCCAGTATTAGTTGGTCACAGTTGGTAGTGATGTAACAGCGGCATATTCGACCACAGTAAGGACTCCGATCTTTACACCTTTGGTGCTGTGATCTAGCCTACAGGATCAGTATCCTGGGAGAATAATTCATGGACAATAAAGGGGTATTAATGGAAGTGTACATTTAAATACAAAAACAACAACATTATTATTGATGTTGTTGTGTAAATAACCTGAATACATGTAAAACATACATAGTTAAAAAAATTGCCAATTTTTTTTTATGAAAATGGTAATTTACCAGATGCATCTTGAGTAAACTTGTAGAGTTTTCATGCAGGAAAAGTAGCAACCCCTCAAGATCTATCTGTTCTTTTCCGATGTATGGTAATGACATTCACCAAAAAAGAAAGAAAAATGTTTTATATATATTTTTTAAATCTGCTGATGCACTATGACCGTAACTCTTAATAATTTGACATAGGGATCTCAAGTGCTCTGGGAGTTAAAAGTACAGCACACCCAAAACTTATATTTCTGTCATCTTTTACTCTCCCTCATGTAATTCAAATCCATAACAAAGATTTTTTTTAAGAATGTAGGCTGCAGATTGTACAGTGGCATCAAAAAAGATGTAAAATCATAAAATTTGTCAACAAAACATGCACTGTTTCCCAATTGACACAACTGAATGAAAAACAGACTGATATTATTATGAAGTTTATGATATTGATAACTGATATTATGAAGTTATTTACTTACTATTTTCCTCTCTATATGTGTTCATTCAAAGTAGAATCTCATGGCTGATTAAAAAACAACTGTTTTTTTAAACAACTGCTTAACCTCTGAAATATGGAAAAACGCCACTGGTTCCTGCATGTCTTGAGACACCATTTTGAATGAATGCAAAAAGGCCTTGAAAACACGTCAAATGTCACTGTATGTAAATGACTGAAATTTGTTCTATCTTTCAAATTTCTCCTTTTGTGTTCTGCAGGTCAAAGGAAGTCATAATGGTTACACATGATATAATACACATATTATACACATCATTTTAGGGTTAACTAGTAAAAAAAAAAAAAATAATAGTAATGGGTTTTCTCAAAGTAATATTTTCCATGTGACTAATAACATTAACATAATAACATTAAATTGGACAACAAATGTAATTAGATATGAAAATATGAAAAAATGTGCAGAGTTGCATTAATGGTTTTATTCAGAAAGCTGTTAATACTGCAGTATTTTGAATATATTAAAGGATCTTAAAAGAGTTCCTGTTCATCCAGCTTGGATATTGTGTACTTTTCAAGGGATATGTTGATCTTCCACAGGAGGTCAACGTTACAGATACAAGAAAACTCCATGGAGATCTGTAAAAAAAAGTCAATAGGAATCACCACAAAGTTTTACTACTATAATACTAAAATGTTCTAAATCTCTAGTAATAATAATTAAAATAATAATTAATATTGAAGAAACTAAGATAAGAAACCAGGTAATAACAGTTGCTATTAAATGGTTTATGGTAAATGGAAACATTTTCAATCTTAAAAAAAGACCAGGAGCTTTTGGTAATAATGGCTAAGCCCCAGCCCCTCGCAACGGCACTGTAAGTACTACTACTACTACTACTAAAGACAATTGAAAGGGACTTTGTTACTACTCTATAGCCAATCTTAAAGGGATAGTTCAACCCCCAAAAATTATTTTGTTATAATTTACTCCCCCTCATGTTGTTCCAAACCTGTATGATTTTCTCTCTTCAGCTGAACACAAAAGAAGATATTTTAAAGAATGTTGGTAACCAGACAGTTGATGGACCCCATTGACTTCCATAGTATATATTTTTCCCTACTATGGAAGTCAATGGTTACGTCAACTG
Organism: Leuciscus waleckii; assembly: GCA_900092035.1. Classification (NCBI taxonomy): domain Eukaryota; kingdom Metazoa; phylum Chordata; class Actinopteri; order Cypriniformes; family Leuciscidae; genus Leuciscus; species Leuciscus waleckii. Next base: position 1,007,698 of record FLSR01004875.1, on the reverse strand, counting down.
TTTGATTACCAGCATTCTTTAAATATCTTCTTTTGTGTTCAACAGAAGAAAGAAACTCATACAGGTTTGGAATTTTTGGGTGAACTATCTCTTTAAGACTCCCTTATTGGAGGACATTTTCAGTCTGATGGGCTTTACAACGCGACGTCAAAACATTTGCATTGAAGAGTTGCATTTTCTGTTGAATGCAATTCTGTAAAATAAACGTATGAGTGCTTTGCTATTGAAGACACTGCGATGTAATTCAGGACAGTGGTAACAGGTGACCCTTCCTCCATGCTACGCACTACGTACAGACGTAAACACGTGCTGCTCCTGCTCACAGGTTTCTATTCACTCCTCCATCCCTCTCCTCCCGCATCATTCAGCAGTAGCAGAGATGGCGGAACCCGCCACAGCAACGCTTTCTCCGGCCATGAGCCCGAGCTCCGAGCCTCCGTCCGGCACACACTCTCCCACGGCAGGCGGAACACAGCGTCTCCTGTTTACGCATGACCTGGTCTCTGGAAAACACCGCGGGGCGATGCGTTTTGGGCTCGTACGGATGATTCACGGCGAGGAGGATTTTGAAGATTCGGACTCCGAGATTGACGGTGATGGCGGAGGGAGAGGAGGTGGTGGCTGCGGTGGAAGAGGTGGAGGCGCTCCCGGTAACTCCGACAACGAGAGCGGGGCGGCGGACACACGGTCATGGCCTCTCGGTAGAGAATTCGTGCGGGTTAGTGGTATCCTGAAGGAACGAAGCAGGATTTCGGGAAACACAGGTAACGTTACTGAACGGCGCTGATGATTTGTGCGTATTGTTCTTCCTTTATAGCCAAGCCAACCACAATGATCAGCAACTCAATATTTCACTCTCATTCTCTGTCGCAATGATTTAAACAAGGCCGAGATACGTTTATATTATTTTACTTTCATCAGAACATGACCAGGATGATGTAATTTGATTGATGATCCCCAGAATGCTGTAGGCAGCCCACAAGGTTTAGGGATTTGGCCGCTGAATCTAACATTTGATCTAACGTTAGCCTATCGAATGGGCGCAGTGAGCTAATTATGAAAATACTTAAACAAGAGAATTTATTACATTAAGCGTTCAGGACTAACATGGAAGCTGATCGGCTGTGAACAGTTAAGTTTTTAATCTCTAGATTGTAACGAGTCATTGACTCGTAGCCATCATTTGTGTAGCCAAACATTTATTCAGGCGTGGACAGTATCCAATCACTGGTCAATAAAGAGTGTTTGCATCTCCAACTCAGCCAGCAGTAAACAATGTCAGTGCACAATAATTATGGCCAGTTAGGCCTTCCTCTGATGTTTCTGGAACTTCAGTGTCTTATTTTGTTGAATGGTTTTCAGATATATTTTTGTGTCAGTTCCCTGTTAAAGCATGGACCAGCCCTGACCAGAACTCACCATTTTATTCTCCAGATCTCAGCTGTAGTTTCAGAATAAAACACTGAATGAGAATACAACACTGGGCAGCTGTTGTTCCTAACAAAGACATACCATCAGGCTGATAACCACCCCACCCTTCAATGCATGGTTAAGGCCTACCAGTACAGGAATGACCTACAATTGACTAAACAAACAAACAAAAATCTGTAGATTGTGTAGTTGTTTTCATACTAACATGTAGTTTTCATACTAACATGTAATGTTTTACTTATTTTCGAAAAAGTTGGTGGTAGTTTTATTTTAAGTCATGTATGAAAAGTGTTCTCCCAGTTGTACAAATAATGTAGGCCTAAGTATAGGTCTACACAGTAAGCTTTCTCACCATAGAAAAGACAGCAATGCTCATGACTAATCACATTTACATTTAAACATTCATCATTCATCATTTATATTTTAACAATAATACTGTATATGGAGTCTTATATGATCTTTTCCATGTTTATTTAAATTCCTACTTCTTAGCGTGGCCAATATTACCGTAATATTGCATTGTCTTTACCACTAGCAAAGGGCAATACTGTATGAAATGTATTGTTATCTGACATAACTTTTTCTGCACATGCACTTTATGCTTTAATTTGGTATGGTGTCTCTGATGCAGCATTCAAGCTGTCAGGGACCAGAACCACGTGTCAGCATGTGGTCTGCTGGGAAAAAGGACCCAGTGGGCAGGAAGAACCGTCCAGTTCAGTAGCTCTTTATTTCTTTTCTTTCGGAAAGCTTTTGGACAGATGTTGGTTATGCTAATGATGACTTTGCTTGTCCTTGATAAGTAATTAGCATCTCCTTCCTATCCAAGCAAAGTTTTCTTCCTTGCTCTAAGTGTTCAGGCTCAGAATGACAAGGCTTAGTACACGGGAAGATTGGTCTGCTTCTATAGATGAGTCCTGCTCTACATCTCATCTGTTCAGCAGATGTCTCTGACCAGAGTAATTTCAAATCAGGGATTGCATTTTTGTTATGTATGTTTCATCCTATTTCTTGTACTCATCAAATGGCTCCAAACAGGAAAGTAATGGAAAATAGTCTGTTCATGAGATCTTTACAGTATTTATATCACCAAAGCAAAATTTTCAATATAATTTCTAAATAATATCTCTGTTTCAGCGATATTCAATATTGGTTGTGATATTATCCTTGTAGCTGAGACTCTTCAGGATCATTTATTTGTCTAGATCGAGTGCAGTCATGATAGGCCATTCCATCATTATGTCCATCTCTGCTTTGCAATAATGCAGTATTATGCCATCATATTAATAGCCCAATACGTTAATATCTGAGCTTTCTCTGTTGCATAGGTCTAAAGGTTTAGCAGCTGACTGCTTGAGCTGAGTTTGCTCTATTGCCATTTGCCATGCCACTGAGTCTTTAATTGACTTAACTGTAGTTTGAAACCTAGACTCTCACTCATGTTCTTTCCCCTTTCATTTTACTTTCAAAGTATGTTTGTTGGTCCATTTTTAATCCTGTAAAACAAAGGTTGTCTTGTTTTTTTTCATAGTTTTTGTCCATGTGTAGATAATTAATCTGTAGTAGTAATTTTGGATCTGATCAAGCAGGTTAGGACACCCTGCCAAGGACCCTGTGCATGTTAGTTCAGCTTTGTATTAGAAAGATGTGTGCAAAGTGTCACCAAGGTTTTTTTCTTTCTTTTTTCTCTTTTTTTTTTTCAAACCAGGAATTAGGGGTGGGCGAGATGACCATTATGTTATATCACTATATGAGTAATTTTATTTCACAATAATTATCATAATATAGTCATTTTTGCTTTAAATAATATCAAAAGTTTGATACCATAGACATTTCATAATTTTTGTCACCTTGTCAATATCACAAAAAACTAATACTAGCCAAACTAAATAAAAAAAAAAACCCCACAAGCTTACTGAAGACATGTAAACAATCAGTGATAAAATAAGTACAAATAAACGAATTACAAGCAATAGGACAAAAAATAACTAAAATAGACCTACATGTAAAAATTCAAGCATTAAGAAATGATACATCAATTGTAAATGTATAATAAAAAAATAAAAACACTGCGTTGTCATCACTGTGTAAATTAAATATACATTTGTTCTTATTAAAGTTACAAAAAGTGATTTAGTCAAGAGCAGGTAGTGATTTTCTCTCTTGTTTGATTTGTATGAATGACATGAATGACAATGGCAGGAATATTAGGCTGCTGTCACTTTAAGAGCTGACCAGATCAATATACTGTTACACATGTTTTCTTTTCTCAACTGTTTACATTCACTTAAGGCATAAATGACTGTATATAGGATACTTCCAAAGACAGGCATTTTGACTCATACAAGTGTGTTATTTAACCGTTCAAAGCCAATGAAGTGGCAAAATAATAAGGTGCTCACTGAGCAGCGGCTTCACGTGCGTGCATCTCTCAGACAGCGCGCATATAGCGAAATGAGTTCTGTTTCGCTGCCTATTGCACTTCAACGGTTTAAAATCAATTGTTTTAAACCACTGTGCTTAAAAACGTATGCAGACGATAAGCTTTCGTGGCCATGGGCGCAGCACAGAAAAAAAACTGCGAAAGAGACGATAGTCTAAAATCTCTACTGGTTGACACATTTCTATCAGTTAATCGTGTCTACCGGTATGTCGCCCACCACTCACCTAGACCCCATTTGCAGCTCACAGGTAGACCAAGCTTGCATACAGTCATAATATACAGATTCTGATTGGCACTTATACAAGGACAATTATTTGATGTTTAATACAGCCATGTGGAGCATGTTTTTGAACCAGTGAGATTTCCCTGTTGGCAGGACTACCCAGTGCAACTACAAAATTGAAACTGAAACCAAGTGACTTACAAAATCCTGTTGGTCACTCACAGTTGTGGCTGGTTAAGACTGTGGCTGGTTGATTTAACACTGAAGAGCTAACTTGCATTAATGCTTGTTGTGAATGTGATCAAGCACAATGCAAGGACTCTTTTCCTCTGTTTCTCACATTTAAGGTCAGAAAACATCCTAAATTTTTCAGGGTCATTTGTATGGGGTCAGATTGTTTTCAGTAGTTTTGCATCATAATACAGCCCAGTTCTGTGGATGTTGTTTATTTATTTATTTATTTGTTTGTTTATTTTTGGAACAATCCTATTCTCTATAGTGTGAACCAGTGGCCCAGTTTGGCAATAGGTAGTATTTAACTGCTACTTAACACTACTAATTGCTTACTACAAAATCAACATAATGACAGGAAGATTTTAATCGATGTAGTAAGGCATTTAAACAGTCAGGGAAGGGGCGTGTCCTTTTAAGGCGTGGTTCCTGTAGTGCTGCAGTGTTCTGCTGCAGTCCCTCCTTCTTTGCTCCAACCACACGTACATGTACAGGATTTTGTTCATTTGCCATGAAGTTTAAACAAACATACAATGAGCAGATTCTTATTGATTTTTGTAATTGAGCCTTGTTTTGGGCTCGAGCAGTGAAGGTTACTGAAAACTGAATAAAATATGAGCCTGTTTTACTGAAAAAGGTTCACAAATTTAGGACCATAATATGTGACATTTTAACATGACATAACGTTTTTTTCCCAAGAATGAAAGAATAAACAACAAGAATTAAACTTATTATCAGGAAAATATATGTTTTTTTGTGTGTGGAATAAGTACCATCTGTTTTTGTTATTGTACTGTCAGTGATCCATTCAGCTCTCTTCAGTGTGTTTGTTTGTGTGCATGTGTGGATGAGAAAGAGAGAGACATTGCTGGAAATGCTGGGATAACTGCCCATTTAACTCTCCACGTCCCACCTGACTGTGCATTACCACATACTGCACTGCTAGGTGCTTAAAAAAATTCCTGCTGTGAGCCGGAGCTGAACTGGAGGCATTTGTAATCAACTAGTTCTTGGCTTCTACAATTTGCAAAAAACAGGATTGCTCTTTCTAGAAAAGTCATGTTGTGAAATGGCAAATAGGATGCACTCGAAAACCAAGACAGCTTGAGTCTAGTATCTAAATTATTTGTAAAGAACACCATTGTCACTCAGTCACTCTTTCTAGTGTTCTCACCCCACACTTCATGAACAGAAGGATGTAGCATAGATCACAAATGGGTATTAATAGTATCCTACCCTACCCTCACAAGAGACAGAATGAGCCCAGGGCCTGATATGAATCACAGCTAGTATTATTTTACTATGGAGGTAAACTAACTGCATATGTAAAGGACTGCAGGATGTGATTTAAGGATCATTTGAATTTGAATTAATTTGGTTTGAGTCAGAGTAAAACTGGTCCCATTTGGAGTCTGTAATGTGAAAAAAATCTCTGGAATAAATGCTACAGATGCTTAAACAATGAGATCAGATCCATGGCCCCTGAGATTTTTCTGGAGGCAGCTCATCAGGACACAGCATGAATCCTGAATCATGATCGCAAAAAGAAGGTTGCAATGTCCAGATCATCTGTCTTTTGTCTTACAACATCTTTCCTTTGTTTCTCTCATTCTGTCTCTTTCTCACCCCTGACTCAGCTGTGGGGGTGGGGCTAACCCTATAGATTGCCCAATAAGACAATGGGCAATCCCTGTACTGTGGCTTTGTTATAGATGACCATTTCAGCACATTGATCAATAAACATGTTTCCCTGTTACAATTTCAGATTTAAATAAATGTAAGCTCTAAAATGGACAAAACTGATCTGTTTTATAAAATGCATTCATTTTCAGATGTTTCAACAAATTTAGTCCATATTGCCTTTTATTCTTATGGAAGACATTTTCTGCCAAATTTAAATAAATAAATTAAATGATTAAAATGAAAATTAAAACCAGATTAACGATTTCATTACAGAAAACTGTATGCAAAAAAAGTGACAAAATTAAGAATGAAATTAAATGATTTAATTCTCACAGTGACAGTGCATTATCCCTGTCAAATTGAAAAATAAAATGCAATTGGTGATTTTACATTTCATTTTCACTACAGTCTCGAGGCAAGACTGCCAATATTAAAATGAAAAGCCAAACGTGAAAAAGAAACTACAAATACAGTTTTTACAATGCTCTGTATTAACGCTCACGCAATAATAGTGACACAATTCAAATACAAATGTAAATTTTCGTTTTCATTTTAATTCCTCTTTTATTTCACAGTTTTCATTTTCGTTTTCATTTTCAAAGACAACCTGCATGCAAATTCTATGTTAATGAGTGGGTGTGGCTTATTCTAGTAACGGCGCTGATACACGCCTTCTGTAAAGCTAAGTCATCAACGTCCCGTGTGCATGAGTTGAGTGTGTGAAACGAAATTATTTAAATGTGATTATATTGTAATCGAGACGACAAGATATGGCGAAATCTGTTAGGGAGCTTTTGCGGGAAGCTTTAGAACGTGGAAACAACCGGCCTGACCATTTAGTTATGATCTTAGACTCAGACTACTAAACCATATCGATGAGGTTCATTCATGTATTAGGCTGTTTTGTATTGTCATGTATTACTCAATTTACTCATTTTGTTGTAAATTTGGAGTGCTGTCAATACAGAGAACAATGACAAAAATCGGTGTTGCCTACACCGTGTTATCCTCTT
>FLSR01004875.1:965989-994778 GCA_900092035.1 Leuciscus waleckii | reverse complement strand
TCATTCTAAGCAGGAAGTCCCATATCTTTGTAGAGGGGTTGAGACTACAAACACTCGTTCCTCATCTTTCCCAGGGGGTGGGAACCACTCATGTTACAGAACTATTACAGATCAGTGGGTGGGACTTCACTTTCTGAAACTAAAAGCAATATCCTCCATCTTGTTTGGAAGCTAAGCTAACAGGCGCTGTGGAGCCAGATGTGAAGTTATGACAATAGCGGAGGGTACTCAATATGAGATAGAAGAAGAGGATTTCGGAAGTCTGATGCTCGAATCAGGTGTTTGTGGCTACCTTTACGAGCCGCATTATAGCGAAGAGCAGCCGAGGCAGAAGACCTGCCTGTCGCGGATGAGGAGCCCGGACTGGCTCTAGCTGGGTCGGACTGGTGGTGCCTGTGCTCTCACTGTGCGCCTATGGACACAGAGATAGAGTCCGTCTGCTGCAAAGAATTTCAACGATGCCAATTTCTCCTGGACGAAATCTCTGAATCAGACGAGGACACGGACGTTTGTGTTGTGAACCATCCTAGTTTCGCACCGCATATGTTCTGACTGAACATCCCGGTACCATGCAATAATTCACCATTTCGAAAGAAATACAAACGAGGAGTAATTCACTAATGAGTTTGCCAACTAACTAGACATTTTGGTGAAATGTATTTCAAGCTCTGGTGGTGCTAACTTTGTAGACAGAAGAGTGATTTCTCTTATAGGCGGATACCTCAAATGCGCTGTTCTGGATTAGTGGGAGTGGCTTGCAGAGCTGTGCAATGTGGTGAATTGTGGGAGTTGTTGTCTTTCATACAAATGAATCCTGAAGTTACTTTGTCTTTCCTCGGTCAAGAAGGCACCAAATTAGAAATTTATTTTACATTTCGACTACATAATATGACCCACTTTCAATAAAGATCAATGTTCCCATGGGTGAAATGCTCCTTTAAAAGTTTTTGGTACGTATCCTAATGACAAAGATGAATGAATGATATTAAGAAGAGGATCTATGACCTCTGGAAGCATCTCTTTCAGTAGCTTAGTCAGTATAAGGTCTAACATACATGTTGTCGATTTAGATGATTTAACGAGTTTAACGAATTCTTCCTCTTCTATAGCAATGAATGAATCAAATTTTTCCTTAGGGAGACTACAATGCACTGCCTGATGCGATACTGTAGTAGACGGTTGCATAGTTATAATTTTCTCCCTGATGTTATCAATCTTAGAAGTGAAGAAGTTCATAAAGTCATTACTGCTGTGCTGCTTGGAAACTTCAGGGCTTAAAGCTTTATTTTTCGTTAGTTTAGCCACTGTTTCAAATAAATACCTATGGTTTTGTTTATTTTCTTCTAATAGGGTTGAAAAATAAGCAGATCTGGCAGCTTTTAAGGCCTCTCTGTATGCAATCGAGCTGTCTTTCCTTGAAATGCGAAATACCTCTAGTTTTGTTTTCTTCCAGTTGCGCTCTATTTTTCTGGCTGCTCTCTTAAGGGCCCGAGTGTGCTCGTTGTGCCACGGCGTTGGACTATTTTCTTTAATCTTCTTTAATCGCAACGGAGCAACTGTGCCTAAAGTGCTGGAAAAGAGAGAGTTAAAAGTTTCTGTCACAATATCAAGTTCTTCTAAGCTATCTGGGATGCTGAGATGATGAAACTGATCAGGAAGATTATTAATAAACATTCTTTAGCGGCAGAAGTGATAGGCTAACATATTTGTAACATGGAGTCGGCTTTGCAGTCTTGGCTAAATTAAGTTTACACGAGACTAGATAATGATCTGAGATGTCATCGCTCTGCTGCAGAATTTCAACAGCATCAACATTGATTCCGTGTGATAATATTAGATCTAGAGTATGATTACGACAATGAGTAGGTCCTGACACATGTTGTCTAACTCCAATAGAGTTAAGAATGTCTTTAAATGCCAGTCCCAATGCATCTTTTTCGTTATCTACATGTATAGTAGTCCAAGGGCCCCCAACGATGCCTTGTGTGGTTTGTTCTTCTGCTCCTTGCCATGGGACACATCTTCAGTCAGCTTCATGAAGCCTTTACATGGTCTGAGAATAGAGGGTCAGCCATTCTCTAGCACACTTGTCTTGAACGCACTCTCAGCTGGTTTGTGTGCATTCCCTAGGCACACGTCTCCTACCAGGACCCATCCCAAATCCAATCTTTGTGCAAAGGGGGCGTTGTGAGGTCCGCTGGGACTTTATGGACCCTCACAATGTCTCTGCCTAGCAAGATGAGGATTTCTGCCTTGAGGTCGAGTTCTGGTATATGTGCCGCTACACTTCGTAGGTGTGGATGGTGACGGGCTGCATCAGGCGTCGGTATTTCAGAGCGATCAATGAGAATCTCATTACACTCAATTAGTGGTGGTAGCAATAGGCTAGTCTGCCCATCAAGCGATACGACCTGGAAACCCTCTGCCTTTCTGCCTGAGGTCTCAAACAATCCGGCACAGGTCTTCAGTGCGTAAGGGAATGGTTGGCCCTTGATGTTGAAAAGCTCGGAAGAAATCTGAACGCACCAGTGAACGGTTACTTTGATCATCCAAAATGACGTACATGTTGGTTGCCTTCTCACGTTGACCTTGAGGGTATATTAATACCAGACAGATCTTCGAGCAGGATCTTGCTGTTCGATCTGGACCACATACCTGGGTGCAGTGTGAGGAGATGGCTGTGCTGTCGCTAGATGTTCCTCTTCCTCCCCGCCATTGCTGGTGGGGGTGTAGGCCTTCTGTAGACTTGAGGTGGTGGACCTGGATGCATAGCAGCATGATGTAGGTCGCTGTCACACTCCAGGCACTTTACTGTTGCTTTACAGTCTCTTGCAAGATGACTAGCTGATATGCAGCACTTGAAATAAATTCCATTCTCCTTGAGAATGCTCTTTCTTTCTTCAAGAGTCTTCCCTCTAAATACTCTGCATTTCCTTAGTGAATGTGGTTTGTTGTGAATGGGATAGGCTTTCTCTCTTCGCAGGTGGGTCTTTACCTGAAGAGATGTCTGTCTTGTGAACGGATAAATTTTCTTCCATAATTATTTGAGACTACCTTGTCTGACTTCAGTCCATTGTTGCTGGCGTATAGAAGGATGAAACTGGGATCATTCCTCCGGCGTGCTTCGTCGCAGATGAAATCGGCAAAGTAATCGAATGGGGGGGAAGTAGCCGTTGTTATCTTCTTTAAATCTTGAGCCGACTGAGAGCCATTTCTCCTGTAGCCCGTGAGGGAGTTTCTCCACGATGGGCCCAATGGCTCTGGCGGTATCCAGGTTGGCCAATCCTGTGAGGTAACCTTCTTCTCTGACACCCTGGATTTCCATAAGAAGATCGCCTAGGTCTCTCAGCTTCCCTTAATCTTTGGTTGATATTCTTGGGAGTTCATCCAATCTCTTAAAAAGAGACTTACTTCAGGCACAGCATAGCACTCTTGGAGGCGATCCCAAGCCTTTTTAAGTGCTACATCTGGGTTCCCGACATGCACAGAGCGAATCCTTTTGATATGTTTCACAGACTCTGGTCCGAGCCATTTAATCAGCAAATCTAACATTTCAGTGGAGGTGAGTCCTAAGCCTGTAGTAGCATTACTGAATGATGACTGACATGCTAAATAATTTTCAGGTTTATCATCGAATCGGTAGAGACCTGTACTCACTAAATCACGACGAGCCAGGTATCGTGCCAGGTGTTCTGTTTCAGTTGTCACGCTTGGGTGGATACATACATACACAGGCACGATGATGGCGCTGTTGCTTTAAGTGGTGATTTGTGAGGATGATGTGTTGTCTTGGGTTTTGGGGGGTGTCCGCTGTCTCTAGCAGGTGTTGTGTGATGTCCACTGTCTCCAATGGGTGTTGTATGATGTCCATCATATCTTACCAGACCTGTATGACCTCCATTAAATGGTGTGCTGATGTGGGTAAATGGTAAATGGACTGCATTTATATAGCGCTTTCACAGACCTATGGCCACCAAAGCGCTTTACATACAGCCTCACATTCAGCCATTCACTCACTCATTCATACACCGACGGCGGTAACATCCCTGAATTTAGCATAGTTGCTGAAGAATGTCCTTTTCGGTGCTGTGTTATGCTCAGATGGTCTGTTATGGGTTTCAACCTCTTCCTGCCCTTCCTGTAACTGTAAGTTGCGTTCTGATGGAGGATTCCATGTGACGTAGCTCCCTTCTGACAATGCTGCCTCAGGTAATGTTGCATGGGCAGATGCTTGAGTTCATGCTACGTTATGTTCAGCATGTGCTTCAACATATTCGTTAGTGCGTGTTACAATTTCATTTAGTAAATTTGCTTGAGAAGATACATCGGTCTTGATTGAATCTTCTAGATCTAGTTCGGCCGCTTCTAATGCCTCGGCTTGGGCAATAGCTGCGGCTGCCTCTCTTTTGAAGTTCAAGTGCGCCTAGTTCGGCTTCCAGCTTTGATTTTCCTAATTGTAGCTTTGCTTCCTTCTCTGCCCTTTGTACCTTCAGCTCTGCTTGTTTCTCAGCAAACGCTGCTCGTGCCTTCGCCGCCTCTGCTTTAGCGCTTACTGCAGCGCTCAATGCCGATGAGTGAGGGCTCTTTGATTTTCTTGAGCGCCCAGACGCATTGTTCGTCCTTTCTGATTCCATTTTACTAATCTTGCTTATCTACTTGCTTCTCAAGACATTGAAACCCCAGCTGGATTACGCTTTTTCACTGTACTGTTCTCGCTGAGGTGTAACAACTCCAACTAACAGTGAGCTAAACTCTCTCTATCATGAACATGAAGAAATCCTGAGTTCTTTGTATGCATATTTATTTTCTTCACATTGTTCAGTAAGCAAACATCAAAATAAGAGTCTGCATGAAACTGAAAGTATACCAAATTAAAAGCATAAAAATTAAACTTAAATGCCTGAAGGGCAGAACAAGACCTTTTATTGTACTAATCGGAGTAAAAACTATTCAAAGGAGTGGGGAGGAACAAAGCAACTTGAAATCAATTTCTTTCCTTATCCAAAGTATAAAATGAATAGCTCCACTCCACTCTATCAAACGCTTTCTCAGCGTCCAACAAAATCAAAGCTTCCTCTGTATTAGCCTGAGAAGGATTGTAATAGATGGGAAAGTTTTTGCCAAAACACTTTATAGAATTCCAGCGGGTACCCATCTTGGTCTTGGACTTTTCCCAGACTGCAAGGAAGAAACAGCTACATGAAGTTCTTCGATAGTAATTCGTTTTTCTAATTTCTCTGAAGATGATTGTTCAATGCAAATATTTATTTAACTGAATCGCAGCCTTTGTGGTTTCACAATAGCACTATGCTATATTATGATTTTTAAATGGTTTTAATATATCGTGCAGTCTTTGAAAACTGTCTAATAATGCAGTTCATGGATTTGCATCCATGGAATGTGCCACTCCCGGTATTTTGCCGGTTAATTGACACAGGAAAATTGCTATAGAGTATTTTTTTAAATCGAGTAATCAAATTTAATCAAGGAATCCTGACAGCCCTAATAGTTTGGTCAGTTGATCTAACATGACTTAACTAGTATTTAAACAGTTTTTACTAAATGAAAATAAATCATTTGGCTATTGTAATTCCCTTTTCTTGCTTTTTGATCATTTGATTCTTTTTTTTTTTTTTTTTTTTTTTTTTTTTTTTTAAAAAAATTTTTTAAAACAGTTAAAAAGAATGTTTAGAAAAGAAGTGGGAAAGAAAATTCCAGAAAATGCAGACTCACAGAGTAACAATTCACAGTCAACGAGAAAACGGACAGCATAGAAGTACTGCACTGTTTTATTCACTTTTAAACCACAAACTGAACTGATTTGTCAGCATGGTCCATGTAATTGTTTCTTCAATATCCTATTCAAATATGTCTTTAATCTTTAACCTTATTTTTGATGCTAAGAAATTATCTGATATTTTGTACCATGTCTTATGCTCCAGGTGAAAAGAGATCAGTGCAGGAACAGGATTGTTCTGATGATAATTCTGTTCCATGCTACCCCAACAATGGTCCTGTTCCATGCCAGGATGCTCTAGAGGAGCGAAAAGAGCCACCATTGGATGCTCTTCAGGGACAATGGGCCCATTTGGGAGACCAAGAGTCAGATGAGGAGCCCGGTGATGATACAGATGATACCAGCTCTGTCACTTCCTCTGCCAGCTCTACGGCCTCACTGCAGAGTGGCCCAACCCGAAAAAAGAGCATTCCTCTCTCTATCCGCAACCTAAAGAGAAAACACAAGAAGAAGAGGACTAAGTTTTCACGCGAGTTTAAACCAGGAGACAGGTGAATGAATGTTTTTGATTTGTGAGTTCAGAAATTATCATGCCGTGCCAGATAAAAGTTGTATATCATAGTGCAATACCTGCAGGTTCACCCTTTATATACTTCAGTCCTAACTGACAGAATTGATCATTATGTTTGCTAATCGTCAAACAATTCTAAATAACTGAATGATTTTCTTGGCCTTTGACACTGGATATGGTTATAAGGAATGTTTCACATATACTGTGTGTCAGGGCATGAGTAGTGTTTTTTTTTTTTAATTCAATTTTGTAAAAAAAATGTTGGTGCCCAATTAAAAAACATTAGGAGATTAGAAAGTCCAGGAAACCATTGAAAAACATTTGAACACTGAATGCAGACAACTGAAGCAGTCAGCACTCGTATTATTTTTATGAGCCATGTTTTTTTTAATGATTTAGTCAACGAGTAACAAGCAAACTCTTGTCTAAAAGTTGCTCACTTGGAGTAGTTACTGCAATAAGATCTGACCAATGACTAAACAGCAAATCATTACTTTAGGTAATAAACATACTAATTAATGCAGGAACAGTGCATTTCAGTGCAATGTCATTGTAATCAAATCATTAAGTTGAATTGCAACTAAAATTGTAAAAATTATGATTACGATTTCCATCCGTTTTGATCATTTTGTTTTGTGGTCCTAGGGATGCAACAAAGTCAAAATAGCAATTTGATGTGCATGCAGAGAGACTAGGGACAGTATAATGAAACCTTACCTTGTTGAGCTCTGTATCTGTTCACCTGTCTCTCATAGTATGGAGATGGCTGAGGAGACGTGTGGTATTATATCACTCTGGCAAAACATAGATTTTTTTTTAAATGTCTTTGTCCTCTTGAAAATGTTCTTGATGTGCATATGTATATTATCTATGTAATTTCTTTCCAGCTCAATAGAAGAGAGCCATATTAACAAAACAAAAACACAAATAACACTCCTTTTTAATATTAGGGTGTGTTCACATTTGTAGTTTTGTTCGCGGCAGGAATCCCTCCGTCACGGACACAAACGATCTGCTGCGAGGAGACGCGGTTCTGATGCCTGTACCTAACTGTGATGGCAACATCATGATTATAACGAGAAAAAATTTATATGCGTGAGCACTCTGTCCTTTTTAGGGTCTCATCTTCCAGTTTTTGGTTTGTTTACATGTCTTTGCTCTGTGTTGCGTTCATACATCATTCGAACCGCACCAGAGTTCGTTTGGAAGAGGATTGAGACCCATTTTTTCAGCATTCTCGGTCCGCTTGTTTGGTGCACATCAGGGTTTGGATGGCAGCGTTCGCACATTCAAATTAACCACACTAACAGAGCAACCGCACCAGGTTTAATCAAACCAAACATGCCAAGTGTTAACACACCCTTAAAGACATACATGTTAATTGTTAAGGACTTGTTCAAGACCATGTTAATTGTTTATATTTAACACAGAATAATATTTTAAGACTTGCACCTCATCAGACGTGGAACAAATATTTTGCATCAAAATTAACTGGCCTCTGGGACAGATCTCATTGAAGGCACATAAGTGTAATCCTGTATATGTTACACTTACATGCAGGTTTGATCTTACGGACATGTTGACAACATGACAATTACAACATGATACAAAACCATTAAATCCAAATAACTCAATTCATACACAAAGAATGGGCTCTGATGTTTAGATTTACATCAAATTGTTTTCATTGAAGTCGCAAAAACTGAATTGCGTTGTGAAAGGTTAATGAAACAATATTTGCTGAAATGTGCAACACAATCTGTTAATTAGATGGTCAGATATTATGATATGACCCCTTCAACAAAAGACTTAAAGTAGATCATATTTCTGTCAAATTAAATAAGACTTCAATTAGAATACACTCTTAAATGGTATGTCTGTTTGTGCGTAGGGTGGCAGTTGAGGTTGTCTCCACTGTAACCTCTGCAGATGTGATGTGGAAGGATGGTAGATTAGAGACAGGGATCCGCTCCAATGACCTGATCCCTATCCAGCACCTGGACAACCATGAGTTCTGCCCGGGAGACTATGTTCTAGACAAACGACGTATGTTCTTTTTATAACACAGTTGTCATTTTCAATATGG
Organism: Leuciscus waleckii; assembly: GCA_900092035.1. Lineage (NCBI taxonomy): Eukaryota > Metazoa > Chordata > Actinopteri > Cypriniformes > Leuciscidae > Leuciscus > Leuciscus waleckii. The sequence continues at coordinate 986,384 of FLSR01004875.1, read as the reverse complement.
CTCTTTCAATTGTGTCATGCCGTTTGTTTGGTGGAGCATGCTTATGTATCAGTAAAGTCCTTATATTAGGTTGATTACAGTTGAATTGGCAAACAGATAATCTAATCTAATCTAACTTGTTTAGATTTTGCACTTTACTTACTTAAAATAAACCCTGTTGATTTTGGCTCCTGCAGCCCAGGCTCTTCATGATCCAGGCATCTATGGGGTGATTCAGTCAGGTGATCATAAGGCCAGAACCTGTGTAGTCAAATGGGTCAAGCTCAATGCTGCAGGCGACAATGTTGAGGTATTTTTGATATTGTCATTGAGGTGTTTGGGATTGTCTATTTTCATATTGTTTAACAAATTAATCTTGTATATGTAGGTGATTGGGGAGGAGGAGGACGTTAGTGTTTATGACATTGCTGATCATCCAGATTTCCATTTCACACAACGGATATTGTATAAGGATCGGCAACTCTGACACAGAGGACTGTGAAAATGAGGTACATAATTATATAATTTTGCATAGAACATTTTAAAACTTTTCCAGCCTTATCACATTGCCAGTGTGCATTTAAGTTTGAGTGTAAAATGTAACTCCCCATTGTAATTTTTGTTATTCAATGCATCTAGTATTTTTTTTTTATTTAAAGTAAAACTTTTTATTATTTGATATAAGTGGACAAAATGACTTGGTGCTCTTATAAGGTTGTTTGATAGTTCTATCTTTTTTTTTTTATAGCAATTTTTGAAATTGTCTCCATGTCATTTTCTCAACTGTCCATGTAGAGATCTGTTGGCCAAGTGTGCAGGGTGGATCTGAGCAGTAAAGTGGAGGTTGTGTGGGCTGATAATTCAAAGACTATTGTCCTGCCACAGGTATGCACCAGTCTATTGAGCCATTCAATTTTAAACTGATAAAGTATTTGCTACTGAATATGCACACACCCACCTATGACCCTGGAACTAACACTAATTTATTCTTTCTCTCTTAGCACTTGTATAATGTAGAGTCTGAGATTGAAGAAACATATTATGACTCTGCAGAGGGCAGCAGTAGTGGTGCCTCATCTGAAGAATGGGAAGATGAGAGTGATAGCTGGGAGACAGATAATGGACAAGTGGAAGAGGAACCAGGTGGTGGGGAAACCATCCCAGTCTCCTCCCCCAACATAGGTGTCACTTCTGATGGCAAAACCCATGGCGTGCATGCTTCCACGACTACAGACTCACCAGGAGCTGTCTCCACACCTGAACTTCCTGGAGGTAATGAATCTCTTACAATTATATTGCTGGATTATTAAGGATCAGATAAAGTGCTCACTCTGGTCCATTTACATTGTTTTACAAGAGGAAAAAATTGATACAGAAAATGTAGTATTTTGCCATCTTAAGTGAGATTCCATTCTGTAGGGAGTATACAGATGGTACTCAACCAGAATGTGTTTTTATTTTTTATTAATTTTTTACCATGGACTGCTTATAATGCAGTAGCCAACTAATAGCCCATATAAAAATATATAAAACAAAAGTCTTAATATGTATTATGTAATTTTCTCCTTGTAAAAACAAAAACAAAAAAAAAAACGATAGAAATGCTAATTATATAGGCTACACATTTGCATGGGCGTATTAAGAGTTAAAGCGTAGTTTATAGGCTACTTGAGTTAGGCTTTGCATGGGAGTATTGGGAGTATTAAGAGTGATTAGACAATAGCTTAGTAGCAGCTTAATAACACGTGGTGCAACTGTGCTCAAGGCGATCCAAGTTCGAGCCCCAGTTAAAGGTTTTGGTTTCCCAAGCCAACATCAGTTTGTTGTCTAGTTTAATAATTGTTACAAATAAGAAAGTTTGAAAGGTACATTTATTTATTCAGTTCAATTTATTGAACACTTTTCAGAGCGTTGTTATTCATTGTCTGTCATTTTTATTAGTAGTAGGTTATGTTTATTTTTAATTGATAGGCTTATTGCTGCTTATTGACAACAACATTGTAAATATTTGCTCTTAACCGATGCAACACTGGCGTGACCGGTGCAACACGTGACGTGAACGGTAGCTAGAGCGATAGTGAGAGGTGAGACCGGAGTCATCATGTCAGCTGTGTGGAGTTATTTTTTACTAAAAGCCAAAGCCAGGTGCAATTTATGCAATGTAAGAGTTTCGAAAGGTGGCAGCAGCATTGGAAACTTCAACACCACAATCTTGATTAAACACTTGCAGAAGCATCATGGAAAGGACTATGCTGAATTTATACAGGCACGAGTGCCATTAAGAAAAGTGTGCCGCATTTTTAAATAAAAATGAAGCAGGAGTCATGTTGTGGGCTACGTATTTCTTCCTTTAGAGGAGTAGAACATTTCTTGCACTGTTTGAGCATGATGCTTTTTAGATGGCTAGGTTAAAGCTGCAGTCCATAACTTTTTGTGATATAATGAGCGAGTACATTGTGAATCCCAAACCATGTTTTTGTCTTATCCTGAACACTATGGTACACCTATATAAGTGTTTATATTCTGACTATTTTAGACTGGTTCGGGTTAACCATTAACAGCTTAATTGTTTAAGAGGGAGAAAAAGATGGTATTGGATCGATATTGGCAGATACTCAAGGTTGTGGTATCGGACATGAAAAAGTGGTATCGAGCGAGCCCCCCCCCTACTAAATAGTATGCTATTGCTTTAAATATAAAAATGTAAATATATATTGCACATTTTCAAGGTTTACATAGTCTTGGGACAGTTTTATTTATTAGCCTACAGTTTTGCATAGAGTTTGTTTATTCCCTGTGCGATTTTATGTAAAATGAGGAGTACAGAATCTTATTCTTATTCTTGTGACATTTTAGATTTGTTTTGACAAATAAATTGCAGCGTCGCTGTGTACAATTCAAAAAGGAATAGTAAATAGTGCAAAATAAATTAAGAACAGACGTTTTTCTTGCAGACCCACTGGATCTCTTTCAGCAAGTTTCTTTTGTCTCCCTCTCTGACAAGCGCCGAGTCTCTCTTGAAATTAAACATTTCAGGGAGGAAACACTTTATTAAAGGCTAGCATTATTAGGGTAACATTATTAAAATTTATGAAGGAATTAAATAATTGACATGTAATATTATTTTCGAAATAAGGGGCTTGTTCTACCCACTTGAAGCTGGATAAGCATATAATACAGGGGAATTGCTGTGGTCTCTAAGACAATTTTGCAGAATTACAACGTTTAGCAGCGGTGTTTAACCCTCTGGCTTTTGCCTCCAGGAGACCCATCTTACCCTAAATTGCAGTGTGTCTCTGAAACAGTTTTCCTTTTTTAATGTGTATGGTCCAAATATTCAACACCCATCTGGCGGCTCAACTATATTAATAAGAAATTATGTCATTCACAGCCATATTGAAATTGATGCCAACCTACAGGCAATAGCAATTCGTCTAACATTGCACAAAACTTTTACCTTGTGTTCTATTTACATTCCTCCTGATTTTGCAGTAACATATCAAGGATTGAACAACCTGTAGGACAGTTACCGCAACCTTATATTCTCATGGGTAACTTTAATGGCCACAACCCTCTATGGGGAGGAAATCAACTTGATACAAAAGGAAAAAGGATAATATATATTTTTTTATTATTAAATGATGGTTCACATACTTATCTCCATCCAGGTCATGCAACCTTTTCTGCCATTGAACTAACTATTTGTGAACCTGAACTATTAATTGTTGATATTTTTTTGCATGGCAAGTGTGGGACGATCTTTGTGGGAGTGACCACTTCCCTTTAATTATAACTTCAAGACTAGCATAAATACAGCAAAGACCTCAAAAATGGAAGATACAAAAAGCTAACTGGTATGCTTTCCAAGCCTTTTGCTTTGAGAGATTCAATGAGAAACCTCAGGACCAAGAGGATCCCATAAAATGATTTACCAATACATTGGTTACAGTAGCTGATGAGACTATTCCAAAAACTTCTTCAAAACAATTCAAGAAACAAAGTCCATGGTTCAATGATAAATGTAAAAACCTTATTGAGACACGGAAAAAAGCAGTGAGAACATTTAATAAAAAACCAACAACTGAAAACCGGATTACAAGAAAAACATTAATGACCAAGATACCCTACTAACTCAAAAACATGAAATAGCAAAAACATTATCATCCAAAATTACAGAGAATTTGCAAGAAATGAGTGAACTGAATTTTCACACTTAAAATATTGAACTATACAACCAACCTTTCTCGATAGAGGAACTCTAAAATTCTTTAAGTAGCTGCCATGACACTGCAGTTGGCAAAGTTCTTTATCAATTCCTGAAATACTTACCTCAAAACATCTTACCTGTTCTGCTGAAATGTTTTAATGAAATCTGGAAGATGGATACTATTCCACCATCCTGGCAAGAATCATTAATCATACCAATTCCTAAACCAGGCAAGGATCACACCGACCCCAACAATTACTGACCAATAGCGTTGACAATGGTTTTAGATTCTCTAAGACAAAAACTATTTGTATTCACTTTTGTGGTCTTGCATCATGATCCAAATTATTTATTGACTGAGAGCCCATCAAAGTTGTCAAAGAAGCTACATTTTTATGTTTACTAGTATGAGATAATAAAATTACTTTTATTCCCCACATAAAGTATCTAAGGAACATAATGTCTAATAGCATTGAGTATTATTAAGGTACTAAAAAAACAAAATGGGGTGCTGATTGCACAGTTCTTTTGCAGCTATATAGACTGTTGGTCTGTTCCTGGCTGAATCATGGGAGCATAGTTTATAGCTCTTATATATAGAAAATCATATTTGGAAATGCTAGGTACTGTTTACTATCAAGGATTGAGACTTGCCTTAGTAGCTTTCAGGACCTCTCCAGTTTAAAGTCTATACACAGAAGCAAATGAACCATCTCTTCAATTTAGACGCTTGAAATTATCCCTTCAATATGCAATCAAGATAAAGAAAAATCAGCATAATCCAGCGTACAAGTAAATTTTCTACCCACAATGTTTACATCTGTATGATGTCAGACCCAGTTATATCAGACCCTTTGGAATACGAATAAGACCTCTTATAGAAAACTTGGATATAAATCTTGACAATCTAAGCCAGATTCACTTCTGTCCAGTTCGAAAAAGTTATGCATCAATTTGGAATTGTCCTGTTATAAGAAGGCTGAAACTCATCCACTTATTTATCATCAGCATGTCTCCACATCATAATCCTATCTATACTGATGGGTCAAAGATTGACAATCACATGTCTGCAGCAGCAGTAATTGGCCACCAAAAGTATGGCATTCGTATCCCAGACCAAAGTTCCATTTTTACAGCAGAAGCTCGTGCCCTATTACTTGCCTTGGAAGTTGGAACATATTGAAAATGCAGGAGAACGACACTTTATAGTGTTTATTGATCAAAAATCCTGTTGACAAGTTATTGAGTCTTTGAAGACAAAGTATACAATATATCATTGATATATTAATCAAAGCAAATCAGTTACGGAGACTCAAGTACAATATTGTTTTCTGCTGGATTCCAGGACATGTGGCATTATTGGAATGAGCAAGCAGACATGGTTGCATTAGTTTTTGCAGAAAGAATCAGTGAATGCCAAATCCCACCTTCGGACATAAATCCGTTAATCAACCAATTAGAGAAACGGCAAGCAGAATTGGTAGAATATCAAAATAACACATTATTTAAAATAAATTCTGTGGTTGGTTAAAGATGTCTACTCTTTTAAATCAAGACACGACCAAGTTGTATTTACAAGGTGTTGGATAGGTAAAATTAGACTGACTCAAGGGTGAAGAAGCACCAAAATGTCAATACTGTAGTACCAACTTGTCTGTGAAATATACTTTTGGACTGCCCAATCTTTAATGTTACGAGACAGCGCTTTTATCAGGACAACGTTATTATTTATGGATCCAGAAGTTTTTATTTATTTATTTTTATTTTTGCACAAGTACATTTAAAGAATATTTTATATAATTGTACTCATTGTGTACATGTACTAATTATTATTATTATTATTATTATTTATTATTATTGTTATTTATTTATTTATTTATTTTTGTCTAAGTTGAATTGTTTAAAATGTTTGTATTTATGATATTATGTTGTTAAATGTTTAATATGTATCTGCCATGTAATATGCTGATATGGCAATAAACTCAAATACTACTACTAATATATAATAATAATAATAATAATAATAATTAATAAATACATCAGTGGCATCACTAGGTTTTCTGGGCCCCTTGTACAGTTTATTTGGTGGGGGAACATTGTTGTCCAAACCCACTTTTTCCCACTAGTTAATGGCCCTGGACATCAGTGTTGTCTGTCTTTGATGTTGCAATTGGTGTTTTCACCTAAAGGCTAATTATTTTTCCTTGCATAGGTGGAGTTGCTGTGCCTGAAGAGAAGCCCAGTAAAGAGACTCCACCACGGGGATTTCGTGAGCTTAAAGAAGCCCTAAAGATTTTAGAAAGTTTAAAGAACATGACTGTTGAGCAGCTCTGGACCGGATCACCCACTTCACCCACTGCCGAACCATCAGCGCAACTGCTGCCAAACCCCTGCTGATGCCAAACCCACAAAAGAAAAACGCTTTCTGGATGATATTAAGAAACTTCAGGAAAACCTGAAAAAGACTCTAGACAATGTGGCCATTGTAGAAGAAGATAAAATGGAGGCTGCTGTAGAGGAGGAGAGGGTGATGGCGCCAGTGCTAGCTGAACCACAGACGCCTCAGCGTTCTGAGTGGCCTAGTGACACACCAGTTTTGTGTCAGCAGAGTGGAGGCAAACCAGGTGTCACCTTCACCAGTGCTAAAGGGGAAGTGTTTTCTGTTTTGGAATGGGCACCAGGTACTTACTGTACTCCAAACTTTTCCCAAATTTTTTTTTTTTTTTTTTTTTAAATAACATTAGAATTATTAGGGCTGCCCCCTAATATTCGACTAATCATTAGTCAACTAGAAAAGCCTTAGTCGACCAAACATTTGATTAGTCGGTTAGTCACTGAAAAAAAAAAAAAACTCCACAGGAAGTGACAAAGTCACACATGAGGGACAGATTGTTAACGGCGGGTCCTTGTGGTAATTACAGTATTTCAGGCAAATATGACCTCAAATATGGCTTATCATTTGAAACATGTCAGTAACTTGGCTGCTTGCTCCAACGTCAACCTAGATACATGTGTGCTATTATTAGGCGCATATCCAAGTGTTTGTGCGAGTGTCGAATCTAGAGTATAGCGCGCTTTACTATCTGACATGGAGGTGCTGGTGCAATCACTTGCATTTTTCCGTGACAACAGCGGAAACAACTTAAAATACTCTGTCATTTTTGGTCATACAGATAAGAGAGATAACATCATTCTACTTTTATTTGTGTAAACTTGCAATAACAAGAAAGTTGTGCCTTTGTAAAATAAAGAAAACAAACAGGATGCGCTTTCTGTCATCTCGGTCTCTGTGAACTTGAGCGCATCAAAAAAACAACAACCAAAACTCAGTGTACACTTGCCTCACAGACATGAGAAATATATTTTTTTAAAACTTCAAAAACAGTTTTTTTCACGAAACATTCATAATCATTACTTTTGCCGGGCGCTGTGGCAACTTTATGCACACGCTTGAGCGCTGATTAGGCTATGTATTATATATAGTCAATTAAAGGCTCATTATCATGATTTATTTCTATGACTTACTAATGTACGCATGCAATTAGTTGACTAATTGCTTAAATGAACGACTAGTCGACTAGAAACATTTTTAGTCGAGGGCAGCCCTAGGAATTATTGACTTGCTACTGTATATTTTCATGAAAGTGCCTTCTTATATGAACAATAGGCAATTATTTATATCTTCTTGAACAAAAATCATCACATCAATTTCATACAGCACTTTGTATGATAGTTTCATTCTAGAAGCCATCTAAAAATTCACCCTCTTTCTTGCCATAGACACCCACTCTTTTAAAAAAATGGAATTCCAGCCAGCAGAGGCAAAGAAGTTCTTTAGCACTGTAAGGAAAGAAATGGCCCTGCTGGCCACCTCTCTGCCCGATGGCATCATGGTGAAGACTTTTGAGGACAGAATGGTAAATTTGCCTTGCTTACTACATATTTATGAATTTTTCCTAGTATTTATTTTGATTGTTGCATTTAGTTTATTTTACAAAGTATGGAAAACAATTGTGAAAATTCCATCAAAAGTTCCTCTTTTCTTCGATTAACCTTTCCTGTTGTTTTCTTCAGGACCTTTTCTCAGCTTTCATTAAGGGCCCTAACCGCACTCCCTATGAGGATGGACTCTTCCTCTTTGATATTCAGCTTCCTAATATCTATCCTGCTGTTCCTCCTCTCTTCCGTTACCTGTCTCAGTGCAGTGGCCGACTTAATCCCAACCTCTATGACAATGGGAAGGTTTGTGTCAGTCTTCTCGGCACCTGGATTGGAAAGGTGAGCTGACTTACTTTCTGTTCTAATTTCTGACTGGTATGTTTCTGATTTTCAACTAGCAACTAGGTCATTCTTCTTTGTTGCTATGTTGCATGTATTACATTTTTTACCTTTCAGGGGGTCGTATCCCAAATTAGTTACTTTTGACCATTTTCTAATGTGTCTCTGCCTTTAGAATGAATGGCCCATTTTTTTGCTATTGTATCTGCAAGACTATGAATAACATGTTATGAGTGACTAACATTTTTATGTAGCATTAGTAGAAACTTTAGGAAATTTGGTAAAATTAGTAATAGTGTTGTTTGTATTCTTGTTTAAAAAAAGAAAGAAATTGAGTTCTGAAAGTCCATGTACATGCATAATATCAAGTCAAGTCACCTTCATTTATATAGCGCTTTTAACAATATGGATTGTTTCAAAGCAGCTTTACAGTGATAATACGAAATTACTTTGTCTAGGCTTTACAACAGCTCTAAGATAAAGTTATTGCCCAGCTAAAGTTAGGTTTGATTGATTGATTCACTTCCATAGCGAAGATCATTAGTTATTAATTTAGGGGCCGCTAACACAACCCTGTTCTAAGAGGAAAACCCTAACACGCTCCGGCCGCCCATCCGCACAAAAACAGTGCCTGGTGTCTCGAGAACGCACTCCCTGAAATAGGTTCGAAGGTGCAATGATTATCCGTTATCTCTGCGCAAACCTCAAAAACGCAAACCCGCAAAAACACAGATGCGCATTACGTGCACATGCGCATTACGTGTTCAGTCCAAAGGTATGTGCGCTTGAATATATATGTGCGCAGGCGTTTAGTCCTCCTTTACAAATAAACCCTCAATAAACTACTTGTCTGGCCTTTTATAATACATCATTTTTTTTGTCGCATCTACGTAGCCATGCGAATCGGAATTATCCCGACAACATTTTATCTGTACTGAGGTAAATGGAAGGAGGCCTTCACAGGGGAGGGACTGGTTGACACTTCAGGACTGCGTTGTCATCGTGTCCAGGCGCAGGTCCTTCATCAGATCTGGATACGGCCTGGATCCGGCAGACTGCGGTAAACCTCGGATAAACAGAGAGACTAATATTAGCGTAGACGCCATCCTTCTTATGATGTAACAAGTACATCAGGATTTATGGGGAGCGTTCCCGGTTCCGGCTGACTTAATCTATGCAGCCTAACATTGATTATAGAAGCTATAATGCATTGTGTATGCTAGGTCAAAAGAGATGTGTTTTTAGTCTAGATTTGAACTGACAGAGTGTGTCTGCTTCCCGGACAATGTTAGGAAGATTGTTCCAAAGTTTTGGTGCTAAATAGGAAAAGGATCTACCGCCAGCAGTTGATTTTGATATTCTAGGTATTATCAACTGGACGGAATTTTGAGATCGCAATAGACGTGACGGACTATAATGCGTTAAGAGCTCGCTCAAGTACTGGGGAGCTAAACCATTTAGTACTTTGTAAGTAATCAGCAATATTTTTAAATTTATACTTTGTTTAATAGGGAGCATATGCAGTGTTGACAGAACCGGGCTAATATGGTCATACTTCCTGGTTCTGGTAAGAACTCTAGCTGCTGCATTTTGGACCAGCTGTAGTTTGTTTATTAAGCGTGCAGGGCAACCACCCATAATAGCATTAAAATAATCTAGCCTTGATGTCATGAACTAATTGTTCTGCATTTTTCATTGAGAGCATATGACATAATTTAGAAATATTTTTAAGATGAAAAAATGCGGTTTTACAGATAAGACACATGACTTTCAAATGAAAGATTGGTATCAAAGAGCACACCCAGGTTCCTAACCGACGACGAGGACTTGACAGAGCAGCCATCAAGTGTTAGACCGTATTCTAGGTTATTACGTGAGGACGTTTTTTTGGTCCAATAATTAGAATCTCTGTTTTTTTCAGAATTAAGTAGTAGGAAATTGCTAGTCATCCAGTTTTTTTTCTTCAAATATCAAACTCTTTTACTTCAAAAGATACAGTTTGATTATTTTATTGACCACTCTGTTAATATGATTCATGAAAAGCACAATTTGGCTTTATCACCAAATCCTTGATGCCCTTAATTGCATTGTATGATTATTGGTCAATGCTGACGTGTGATTTTTATTATGTTTCCTTTCACAGGGTACTGAAAGATGGACCAGCAAATCCAGTCTACTGCAAGTGCTTATCTCTATACAAGGTTAATTAAAATGTATATAGATAAAACATAGAGTATATTTTTGTGGTAATTTTTCAACCTTTATTTAGGTTTAAACCCATATTTAGGTTGAAAACCATAAGGGATCTTGTGATTAGTGCAGTAGTAGCCCTACTATTCATTTTAATATCATCTACATTAAAAGGATATTTCATCTATCATCATTTATTCAACCTCATGTCGTTCCAAAACTTTTTTTCTTCTGTGTAACATAATAGAAGATATTTTGAGAAATGTCTGGTAACATAATAGAAAATATTTTGAGAAATGTCTGGTTTTTTTTTTTTTTTTGGTCCATACAATGGGGACCAAAAACTGTTTGGTTTCCAACATTCTGTCATCTGTGAAATAGTAAAGAATATATTTTTGATGAAAGTCAAAGAGTAAATGATAACAGAATTTTTATATTTGGGTGAACTATTCCTTTAAGTATCACTTTTGGAGGGTCAGGCTTTGGAAATGTTTTTATTTGAAACTTAAATTATTAAATGTAATTTTAATTGTATGATTTTATTAGAGGCACTCCTGTTTTTTTTCTATTGTACCTGCAAGACTATTAATAACATTCTAACATTTTTAAGTGTAATTTGTCTCCACCACTTAGGTCTGATCCTTGTCAATGAGCCATACTATAATGAGGCTGGCTTTGACAGTGACAGAGGACTTCAAGAGGGTTACGAGAACAGTCGTTGCTACAATGAAATGGCACTCATTAAGATGGTGCAGTCAATGACTCTACTTCTCCAGCAGCCTGTGGAGGTCTTTCAGCAGGAGATCTGTGAGCACTTTGCCTGCAATGGCTGGCGGCTGGTCCATCGGCTGGAGTCCTGGCTAGATTTGGATGGGGCAGTGACCGACCGTGCTTCACGATGTGGGGTTGGCAGCCTCCATGCAGAACCTTTGGAGGAGATCCCCTCAGCTCTGGCCCACAGTAGTCCAAGCAAACAGGATGTGCGAAGTGAAGAGGAGCTTGAGGACTCGGGTCTCAGTCCTTCCACAGTGGGGCCCAGTTTACCTCCTGGATCAGCCAGGCAACGGGACCTGAGCCAAACTCTGATGTGATAGCTCAGTGGTGGGTGGTGCAGGATCAGAAATACCTGAAGGTTTTGAAGGGGCATCTGGTTTTGTGACATCTCAAAGTGTAAAACCATGTCAGGAGTCTCAGCCGGCTGTGAGACCAAAGAAACGGAGAAAGAGCTATCGGAGCTTCCTACCAGAGCGCAGTGGCTATCCAGATATTGGATTCCCACTCTTCCCGCTTTCCAAAGGCTTTGTAAAGAGCATGCGTGTAGTTTTGCAGCAGTATCGAGCTACTCTTACAGCTGCTGGCGTTCCTGAATACCCAGAAAACAAATAATGGCCCTCCAGCGTAATTTTCCCTTTTTTCTTTTCTCCCTGTTTATTCAACCCAAGAGCTGTGTTTTTCCCCTTTAACCCTTGGCAAGGAACTTGGATCTCCTCATCAGGCTGTAAATGTTCCCAGCAGCCTTTGTTAATTGCTTTGTAGCACATCTTTAGTTGCTTTGTTTGTTGTTGCCTCTCATTGGTCATGGGGTGGCAGCACATATTATTTGTTTGTATTAAACAATGTTGAAATATCATATTCTTCTATCTTGTTTCCCTGACAACAACTCTGCCGTCACACCGCTCTCTCAGGGAAGTATGGACAGATATGAGACATTAAGAGATACTGAAGGCATGACTGAATCTTTTGTTGGGTTGTGACTTATTTTTCAAGATTTGTGGTTATAACCCATGCCAGAGGGATACTCCTATTGGTCTTAGGTGTTGTCCTTTGCTACTGTTATTTTTTATTTTATTTTTTTTGATGGGATTACCACCAGACTGTCACCACATATTGATTTGCACAAGTGGAAGGAAGTTCACTTGCAGAAAAAAGGTGGAAGGATGAAGTTTCGTTTCAGATCAGATGTGAGGAGGGAATTTTTTTTTAAACCAGAGGTGCCCCCCCCCCCCCCCCCCCCATTTGTTTGTTTTTTTGTTTTTGTTTTTTAGTCCTTGGTTCATCAAATAACTATATTTCCAAGCGTGACTTCCTCTTTGGTCCATATTTCCAAATGTAGTGCTGCTTTATATGTTCATTGCTTTCAGTCTTGATCAATATCATCATTCTTTTAAAGATGTTGGTGACTTACTTTTTGATCCAAAAAAGACACAACTGCCCAGTCATCTATACTGTACAGAGCCTGATCATTCCTGCTAGTGTTTTGCACCGAAATCATATGAAAGTTGAGTGTCAAGTTTACATTTAAAAATCAAAAAGCAACCAGACACACTAAGTGTGTCTCTCTTAAAACTGGAATCTAACATCCCCTTTCCCTCTCCCTTAAACTCCATGGTACAACAGAAATATTTTCAACTTTACTAGCTAGTGTTCTCTGTACAGTAATATTATTTACAACTTTTCTTACACTTTCACCAGAAAAATATATATCATAAATCCAGTTTACACATTTGTGAATAGACAATGGGACCTTTGGTAGGTTAGTCTTCTAAACATGTGAGAAGGAACCCAGAGTCAACTAATCATTTGAAGAGGTTTGGCAGACACAACTAAACATTTTAAAAGGTTTTGCAGACAGGTTTTTTTTTTTTTTTTTTTTGAGCTTTGCTTGCATGAAGGTCTCTGGTTTGAACACTGACGAGTTCCACCGTTCCCATTCCTAACTCTTTCCTCTGTCCAACATTGTTGCCTTAAAACTGATTTCAAGCTTGAACCTAGGGTTCCCTTTTTTACTGCATTGTCATTTTCTATTAAGGGGCCAAGTCAAGATACTAGTTATGGTGGAGAGGCATAAATGTTACAAATTATTATTTTCACAAGCACAATCTAAGAAGTCATATTCTTTCAACAACTGAAATGGTTTATTTCTTTATATGCTTATATACATTTTTGTTTTGTTTGATACACTATTTAATCAACTTTTTCCTGATATATGTATCTTTGTGACATGATTTAGATGCTGTGATTTAGAAAAAGCTTCGTTAATCCTGGTGCTGTGGTTCTCCAGACCACTTGGAGGCAGCAGACTAGTTTCAGAACTAACAGTTCCAACCTCATTCTTTTGTTTACATCAACATCAGGCCAGCTGTAATTAAGCACAGCCCACAGACACAAGTTTTACATGTAACAGTCATCAAATTTTCTTAGTTTTGCACAAAAGTGAATGCATATAATTACACTTGTTACTACTGGAAGGCATATCATGTTTCTATTGGAGTTATGAGCAGTTGGCTGTATTTTTTCCTGTCTTTCTAGTCAGCATACTTTCTTGCTGTAGTTTGGCTATTTGGCTGATTGGCAGATGTGTAGATGTAATATACTGCTGATGTTTTTCTGCACGTTAGCATTCAAGTCTTTTGAAAGACAAAAATAAGTTTCTGGCTGATGGCTTTGTGCCATCTTAAGAAATTCTCATACATGTTTCCATGCATTAGTCGCTGCCAGTAATATTTTTGAGATGTTTTAGATAAAATGATTTAATTTCTACTTTTTCTCTTGAATTTGTAGCTTATTACAGTTTGGTATTTGGAGAGAAAAAATGCTTTATCAAATTGTTTCATATGCACATTTGCTCCATTAACTGATTAAATTGCAAGTCTCTCTTCCTCTAACTCTTTTTCAAGTCTCTCTTCCTCTAACTCTTTTTCACCAGTTCAGCCCTCCATGACTTGTTTTTAGAACATTTCCTACATGTGAAGCTAAGTTTCAAGCGAGAATAAGACATCCACTTTAAACTAGGAATTATTTTGTGTGTGTGTAATATACTATGAATTTAATCAAACCATTATGAGGAGAGATAACAGCCAAAGCATGTAACATGTTGCTTTAAGCCTTAACGGCTACATGAGACTTGACTGTACAATGTAAACATTTCCACAGTGGCCTGTATTGGTAAACTAATAAACATGATTTGTAGCCTGAATTCTCTGTACAGAAGTCATGACTATAGAAATGCATATAATTTATAGATGATATATTTAACAGAAAAGTGGACTTGGGGTGTGTCGCAGAGTGTGTGTTGTATTATTATTTATTTATTTTTTGCTTCATTTGTAATTTTTATTTTATTTTGGTTGCACTAAATGTAAAAAGTGAAGCATTAAACTTTGCAAGCAGAACCATGGGAAAATATTGTGAATTATCCTGTTTTGTCTTAATATTCATTTCTTTTTAGGAATTTATTATGCATTGGAAGAACAAACAACATGCATTTAAACAAAATTTTATTAAAAAAAATAAAGATAAATGCTCTCTCTTTGCTTCGACTTTCCAATAGAAAAATTTAGAGTGAAAATATAGATTACTCAGACAATAAAACACGACTTTAAACAGTAGAAAATGAGTCAGCCACTTATTCCAAAAAACATGGAATTGAGCATTAAATCTGATCTTACATCAATTTTGAACTTTGTAGTATTGTTAGGATACATTGATTATTTAATAGATAACCAATGTTAATTCCACTTTCCTATCAGACAACTTTATTCCCTGTCCCTAACATACTAATATTAATACATTCAAATCTTGACTTACTAAATTATACTCAAATATATCTGATTGTTGTAACATTCACTTAGTACAAGATGATGATTTCACGATTTCACATCAAAGATTTTGAAGCATTTATATCGTAATACATTAGATATTCAATTTATAGTGTAAAACTAAGCAATCTAAAGAAGTCACAATCATTACTCAGCAATGCTGAGCAATATAATACAGGTGCTGGTCATACAATTAGAATATCATCAAAAAGTTGATTTATTTCAAGAATTCAACTTAACAGGTGAAACTAATATATAGACTCATTGCATTGCAGACACATGCAAAGTGAGATATTTCAAGCCTTTATTTGTTATAATTTTGATGATTATGGCTTACAGCTTATGAAACCCATGAAATCAAAATCCCAGAAAATTAGAATATTACATGAAATCACACAGTAATTACACAGTAATACCATGGTCATTGAACCAGGTTTTGGTTCTTTTGGCAGTGTGGGCAGGTGCAATTCCTGCTGGAAAATGAAGTCAGCATCTCCATAAAGCTTGTCTGCTGAAGGAAGCATGAAGTGCTCTGAAAATGTCCTGGTAAACGGCTGCGTTGAGTGGACAGCACAGTGGATCAACACCAGCCGATGACATGGCTCCCCAAACCAACACAGACTGTGGAAATTCAACTGGACTTCAAGCATCTTGGATTGTGTGCCTCTCCATTCTTCCTCCAGACTCTGGGACCTTGGTTTCCAAATGAGATGCAAAATTTGCTCTCATCAGAAAAGAGGACTTTGGTCCACTGTGCTTTATAAAACCCAGAGTCAACACAGCCGTCTACCAGGACATTTTCAGAGCACTTCTTGCTTCCTTCATTTTCCAGCAGGATTTGCACCTGCCCACACTGTCAAAAGAACCAAAACCTGGTTCAATGACCATGGTATTACTGTGTAATTACTGTGTGATTTCATGTAATATTCAAATTTTCTGGGATTTTGATTTTGTGGGTTTCATAAGCTGTAAGCCATAATCATCAAAATTATAACAAATAAAGGCTTGAAATATCTCACTTTGCATGTAATGAGTCTATATATTAGTTTCACCTGTTCAGTTGAATTCTTGAAATAAATCAACTTTTTGATGATATTCAAATTTTATGACCAGCACCTGTACATTAGCAAATACATTTTTGCAAAGAAATTAGCAAGTTGTTTAAAAACATACACAGCACAGAAAGGAAAGTTCATATTTCAAAATTGATCAATAATTGATAATTGACCAATACAGTATATGCACACAAGTAATACAAAACTCAGTCCAGCAGCCTGCTTAAGATGAAATTTGCCAGAGTTATAGCACTGCAGCATTATAGAATAGTCACACATTCTGAAATCAAAAATGGAAATTGACATTTAGTCACCTTCAACATTGTTTCGAACCGGTATCACTTTGTCCATGGAACACAAAAGGCTTTTTCATATAACTTAAGTGAAAGGTGGTAGGGTCTATCAAACTCCCAAAATGACAAAATAAACACCACGAAAGCATTATAAAAGTAGTTCATATTATTAATGCACTATATTCCAAGTACATAGCATATGGTGCAGTAGCTCTGTGCGAGGCACATACCAAATGAAAGTCTTCTGATTTGATTTAGGTATAAGGCGCAGGGAAATATTTCAGTAAATAAACAAAATTTTAATAAATTCAAGCTATTATATGGCTTCAAAAGACTTTTGATGCAATGCATTTGTCAGATGGGCTACTTTTATTTGTTATTTTGGAGCTTGATAGCCCCAGTCTCTACTTTCATTATACAGAAAAGAACAACTCTGCCAGCACCATATCTCTTTAGTCACCCAGCTATGAGTTTTGCAAGGCTGCAATGAATTTGTGCCTGTACCGGTCCATATTCTACCAGCTCTCCATCCACAGTAATGATCCCTTTGGGTGAGTATGGTTCAAGCCGCAGAGCCTTCACTTTAACATAAACCACATGAGGGCAGTTTATACTTAGGTGGCCTCCTTTTTCCATAGCTAGGAATAGGCGCAGGAGAGATCTGCGGGAGATACCCGCCTTCACATAGATCAGGTGGATTATGCCATCACTGAGTCTGGATGCAGGAGCAGCAAACATGTCTTCTGCAAGATGGGACTGGTACATGGCCACAACTAGTACAAGAGAACTTTCTCCCCAAAATTGATCTCAGACAGCAAAACAGTGGCCAAATTTGTACAGTATGAACCCGACTAACTGAAAGGTTTGAGCCCAAATTGCAGGATTTCTTTATGCTGACGTCACAATGGACCACTTAAATTATTAAACCAAAATGCAGATTCACCTTTTTTTATTATTTTTTTACATGTACAAGTTAATGATTCTGAATTTTTTTAATAATTCATAATTATTTTAAATTCATTAATTATCTTTAAAATGACTATTTAAATTATGATTGAATTAAAGAGAAAAATTGTGTAATAGTAAAATTTCCCAGATGTGCCCTGGAAGGTCTCTGCTGCCCTATAGCTCATAGCTCCACATAAGCAATATATGAGCTGTGGAAATTCATACCCAGAATAGTGGTGTACAGAGGCTGCCAGAGCATTTCCAGAACCCCCCGGAAGCACTCCCAGAGGGGTCTGAATAGCTTCTTCCCAATCCTCACGCTCCATCAGCCCATTCACCACCTGAGAAAACATTGGGTGCGTGTCAGTGGCAAAGCAGCAGAGTTCACTAGACAATCCCATGGACTCCAGGTTATTAAAGGAATACTATGCAAATAACACTTGAAAAAGGCTACATGTCAACAATAAAAGAAGGTCAAACTATTTAAAATGTTTGGCAGCAGCAATTTACACTAAGTGTATAAAAAGGTTGATGCTATTTACAGTAAGTGTAAATAGTGGATGGTGCACTCAGTATAAACAGACAATGGCTAAATATTTTGAGACAATTTAAATTTTTAACTCAATTGATTAAGGAATGTGTCTAAAAAGATGCATACCTATTTTTAAAAGCTATATTAGGCGTTTTCGGAGACTGAAACCGCTATTTTTTGAAACCGGGTCCCAAGGTGGATAAATCTGAAAACGCCGCCCTTGCGTTTTCGTGTGTACGGCCAATCCGTACATTTTGTGAAACGATGATGTCATCACACCAAGTGTCAACTAGTCAAACACCGTTAAGTCACAGCAACTACATTTATGGTTTTTCATATTGTTCAACAAAGTTCTTGATTAAAAAAGAAAAAAGAAAAGAAAAAAAGAAGCTACTGAATATTATTGTTGTATACAGCGCGCAAGGTTTATGCGCGAGCTCCAAGTCTTCTTCTCCGTTTTTAGTGGATGTCTGTGGCAGAATTACAGCGCCACATACTGGTCTGGCATGTATACTACATCGTTTTGAGTCGGTTTCAGTGGTTTCGTGTGTACGCAGATATTTCTTGAGACGACGCCGTGTTTACGGAATTTTTTTTTGAACGGGGAAAAAAAAGATCGGATAGGGAAAGCTCTGGCTTCGTGTGGATGTGGCCTAAAATAAATAGCAAACGGGATTTTGGATTTTGAAAAGTGGGGGAGGGGGGGGGACATGTCCCCCCGTCCCCATAGGAAATTACGGAGGAAAGTACACTTCTTTGTACTTCACTCACGTTCCAATATCGATCCCTCTTCAAAACAATCACCCTCTTCACATGCGCAAAATGTGCTTGCAAACATCACAGTGGAGCGGTGCTTGCGCTGAATGGCACGAATTGTAGGCTACTGACTATTTAAACAGAGCAGTGTAATTTTTATGTGAGGTTGACTATTTTATTTTGATAATGAATCGGCTGCGATGTCAAGATTGCAATGCTGGAATGAGGCGCCACCGGCACGATGGAATCATAGAAATATACTCCGTTATTTTGTTCAGGACATCATTCGGAACTGCAGAGTATTTATTTATATTTGTGTACACTCGCAATAAAACACAACATTGTGTGACCAAATGATCAACGTTACCTACTGCCTACTATACAGTACATCTACTTCCGTACCGTGATTCCCACAATGCATTGCGGCGTGACAACGATCCCGAACTCTATAGGACCAGTTACACAAACACCAGTCTCAAAAACTTTTTTAAATGACCGCCAATTACCTTTCTCCCTAAATTAAGTCACAATGCTTGGTTAAAAGATTACTTTGTATAAAAATCTGCATTTGTGATACATGACTCTGAGTTTGCTTAGAAAAAGGATTGTATCAATGTGAGCAGGACCAGCTGTGACTCATCTGGGAGAAGGTTCAGCAGTGCCTAACTCTAACTCCACTTGAAAACATAGACCTGCATTCTGCAACAAATACTTTTTAGATTTTAGACTATTTTAAGTCATAAAGTCAATTGGATACATTAAAATATTGTGTATGGTTTTGGCAGGGAATAGGCTATGTAATACAGATTTTCGGTTTCTGAGATTTTTGGTTTCCATGGGTGGAGCATACATACTTTGATGTTGGTATTACGTGTGATGTATACTTTTTATACAAGATTATGACAGTTATTACAAGGTTATGACATTTTGTTTTTATTTATGGTCTATACAGCTAATTTTGCCCTTCATAACAACTGTGAGGGGGGTGAGTTTTTTTTATAACTCATCCGTTTAGTTGATTAATATTTAAAGTTCTGCATAATTAAGGGTGTGGCCACTTGAGTGACAGGTGGATTGCTGCTGATGTCAATGCTAGCCGTTTGTCTGCTGTTACTAGCTGTCACTTCACCTCAGCAAATGTTAGCTGCTGAACTTGCCATCTCTGCAGTGTTTTGTGCTTTTTTTCGGGATTATTTCATACAATTTAATACACCCATTACTTCGACCACGGCTTAGGATTCCGTCGTTGTCGTCGAGTATCGTTCGAGAGAACAACCAAAGCTGTATTTCAGTTGTTTTCCTCTGTGAACATGCACTAATGGATGTCTGACAATTTCGTTGCTTTTTGGAGTTCTCTTACGAGAGGTCTCTCGTACTTGCGTAAGAATATCTTACGCTAGGGGAAAACCTCTTTTCCTCGAGATGTTGAAGCCAAAAATTATCCTTAATTTTGCAATAATGTAAAACGCATTGCAGCAGCATGCAGACATGGGCGAGACAGCTCGCACGCCCATTGGCTGCTCTGCGGCAACTGCACCAGCCTATCGATAGAGCCCCCT
>FLSR01004875.1:939670-963140 GCA_900092035.1 Leuciscus waleckii | reverse complement strand
GCGCTACTCCCCACCGGCACGGGCCGACTTCAAACGCGCCGGGAAGTTGGCTGGGTTTTTTTTTTTTCAAGCAGAAGACGGCATACGAGATACTAGAGTGACTGGAGTTCAGACGTGTGCTCTTCCGATCTTTTTACATTGTGTTCCCCTAGCGTAAGATACTTACGCAAGTACGTGAGACCTCTCGTAAGAGAACGTACTCGGTTACTAACGTAACCTCGGTTCTCTCTAGAAGAGTGAACGAGTACTTGCGTATCTTGCCGTGCATGCGTCATGTTCTGATTCGCTTCAGCGATGAAAAACTGACCAAACCAGCCTCTCTGGGCCGTATTTATAGCCCTGGCCCCACCCGACTTCGGCGGGACATGACGTAATGGGCGCGAAGCGCCCTCATTGGTTCTGACGTCATGAGGAGCCTCTATCGATAGGCTGCTGCAGTTGCCGCAGAGCAGCCAATGGGCGCGCGAGCTGTCTCGCCCATGTCTGCATGCTGCTGCAATGCGGTTTACATTATTGCAAAATTAAGGATAATTTTTGGCTTCAATATCTCGAGGAAAAGAGGTTTTCCCCTAGCGTAAGATATCTTACGCAGTACTCGTTCCCTCTTCTAGAGAGAACCGAGGTTACGTTAGTAACCGAGTACGTTTGTCTATCAAGTAATTTCAGCCACTGAAATAGAAATGTTTGTAGTCCTATAAAGAGACTTTCTTTGTCAGAAATAGTGATCATTGCCAATAAACCATGTTAATCTGTTATCTGCATCCTCAGATGAATTAAAGTCTGTTCAGCTATAAGTTTCAGGTAAAACATATTGTTTCATCTTTATCTTGTTAATGGAGAAAACATTTGGGAATCACTGTCTTGATTTACATACCAAGTGCTGTTCTGTTCACTATTTCATATAGTACACTGCAATAAATGGATTAAATGGATACTCTGTAATAAATGGATTTTTTTTCTATAAAATTGAAGTTTCCAATGAAAATGGAAAAAAATGGAAACGTGTGCTTGTACCTTTAAGGTTACATATATCCTACCTGCTAACAATCAAGTTGTTGGTTTACGTCTAAAATGGAGGGATCAGGAAGTAGTTACTAATATTACGAACAATTCAAAAACAATCCTGTTTTATTACAGTTAGGTGCATACGAACAATTATAATGACAATACAATTAGGAGCAAACGTTCTCATCAGCCTCTTTTCACAAGTAAGATATGGCTTTGGCAAAATGTATTCAGTAATTATATTTGGGTAGTATTTAGTCATTTCACTGATGCCCTGAAAGATGTTTTAATCCAAAGCCTTCTCCATGATGACTTCAGTATAACTGCATTTAGTATACTAAGTTTTGTATGAAAGTAGCCTCCTAAACAACTTTTTTAAAGTTGTGACCTCTAATGTCTGTACATATTTAAGTTCATTTTATAAGTACCACGAAAACAGCTACAAATTAAATTATCACAACACTTCCTATACATTGCCACTCTGTTTACATGAGAAGGCACAGGTTGGTAATTTGCTCAAACTCGTTATACTTATTATGCTAACTCCAACGAAAGGGCTCTAATTTAAGCAGTGACAACAGATTAAATGAGTTTAGGGATCATCAGAAAATCCCAAAGTGATCAAGTGTGCAAAGAGAGGGCCAATTATAACCACTACAAAATTAATTAAATATCCATCTACTCAGCTTCAACCAATGAAACTGAAGCAAGGGCGGGGTCAAGACTTTTGAACGTGCGGTGCGAAGGGATTGAGGAATAGTCGGAATACAAGACAGATGTTCGTGGGAGAACACATTTATTGCAAGGTAAGTGACTTTTCTATAAAATTTTGTTAAAATTCAACATCTTCTAACGTTTACTAAGATAATTAGCGAACATTAAAATGTATGCATTTTAATTTGACCGTTTCAAAAGTCGACAACAACAAAGCTGACAAACTGTTCTGACACTGACAGTACAGTCTGCAGTCTTCATTTGATTGTTTTAATCGTCTGCGAGCAAAAATAAAAGGCTAAACTACTGATAGCATACAAGTCTAAACTAACTACTGATAGGTAGCTAACGCTATATCGGGTGCCATTAGCAAAAGCTACATATACTACATACCTTCATAATTATGAATAAATGAGGAGGCGTAAAACTTAAATCCCTTGTCTAGCAGAGTACGTCTGTTTGGCAATACGGTGTACATGGGAAATTGATATTAGCTGTAACTCCTGCAAACACCAGCTAGAAGGTCACCATTACTACGCTGTGTTTACCTCAGTAGCTGACGGCCGGAAGTAGTTAAACCCGTTTTGTAGAACCCGGAAGAATGTTGCGCATAACCCCTATATGAGCTTCAGTGAGTGCACAGTGCGGTTACACTTGTAGCTCACTGTGAACTCACACTGTGATCATATGGAGAGATCACTGTGAGATCAACGTGTTGACTGGGTAATAAGCAGAGTGTACGTGCGTTGTGGACCCGCCTATAAATGCACATTACTAACACGCTCTTTGAATAACCAAAAAAAAAATACGAGGACGTAAAAATGATAACTGCGTCGTGCTGAAACTAGCAAAAGACATTTGCGTCGCGCCTGGCGCTGCATTGCACTGAGTGTATGATAGGGCTCTTAGCTGTAAACTAGTTGTGCACTCAAAGTTTACTACAGTTACACTTTTTAAGTATACTTAAATGTATACTTTTATAAACTAAAAAGTGGGCCAATTAAGTCCCCAAGTATTATTGAAACAGTACACTTACAAGTATACTTCTAGTACATTGGTATTGGTATACTTACTTAATAAAGTATTCTTAAAAATATACTTGAACTTTACTAAGGTATAGCCTACTTTATAAAATGAACTTGAATTATATATTTTTTTTTATAAGGGATATATACTGTGTATATATAATGCATAAGTGAAAACCTGTGGCTGGTTCTATTCCAACATGGGAATAGTTTACAGACTCATGGGAACACGGCATAGTGTATTTAGAGACCATGATTTCATGTCACACTTTCATTTCACTCTTACATGTCAGAAAAAGAATTATGATAGTTAAACAATAGTTATGATAGTTATCGAGAGCACAGGTTAATGCATGAAAGGCCTATGTACTTAAACATAACATCATATCTTGTATCTTTAACTTTATATAATGAAATTCACTGAACATCTAACATGTGAAGGTCAGCTTGATTTTTTTTCTCTCTTCACAGCAACAAAGTACAACAAAGAAGCCTCACAAATAAGGTCAAATTAAGTGTATTCTAATCCTTTCATAATGATAATAGATGAAAAGCACATTCACTCTGCATTTTAATTCATAATTGTGAAAGTGAAATCACTGAATAACATAATTGTGAGCAATACTGTGTATTTTTTTTTATTTATCACTCTCAAATGTAGCACAGCCTACTGGACATACATGGAAAAATGGTTTAGTTTTTATCTTTAGGCATTAATTCCTTTTTATTTTATTTATGAACAGCATAAAGAATCTTTCTGCACAAAATATTTCATTCACAGACTTCAATCTGATTGGTTTCTACAGCCTAGAAGAATGGAGACCTTTTTTATTTATCCCTTTCTTTCTGATGACTGTCTATCACAGCAAATTCTATTATCATATATTTAATCATATGCCAAAAGTCTCTGCATTCTCCTATGTATGTACTAATAGGTTTAATGGCTGTTGTAGACTTGATCTCGCCTGTATTTTTTGTACCTAACATGCTTCTTAGTTTTTTATTTAATTGGAGTGGGATATCTCTAACAGGTTGTTTGATACAAAAGTTTTGCATTCATTTTGTTCGCTCATTTCAGTCCACTTTGCTTTTTTGGATGGCCCTGGACCGTTACTTTGCAATATGCAAACCGCTTTACTATCATAAATACATGGAAATCCCTAACTTTCTAAAGTTTATTGTTGTCCCATTAATCAGAAATGGACTTCTGAATATCACCATGGTCTCTCTGGCTGGAAAACTGTCATTTTGTTTAACAAATGTGATTGATCACTGTTTTTGTGAACACATGGCGTTGGTTCTGTTAGCATGTGGACATATATCTATTAATAACTTAGTAGGACTTTTGTCTGCTTTCCTTATACCAACAGCAGATGTTATTCTCATTACTGCTTCCTATGCTGTGATTTTTTTTCTCTGTGTTTAAATCTGGTAGGCCACATGAAGGCCATAAACACCTTGCCCTGATTGCGTTTATGTCATACAGAATAAGAAATAATTTTTCTACCAGTAGTCGTGTATTTGTGAGCACAATGTACTTACTTTTTCCAAGTTGATAGTTTTGATAATGTGTATGGCTTAATCTTAAAATTGTATTCTTAGTCTTAACATGATTATGTTTCACGTTGTGGTCCTGGGGGTGGCCACTTTCATCAGAAGAAGTGAGCTAGCTTCTAAGCGAATTTCTGAACGGACCGCCACGGCAGACCTCTTTGCGTGATCACGAAGGTAGGCTAATGGCTGAATCGGAATTTATAAGCAAAATCACGGGAATCAATAGCCTAATACAGCCCAGTTGTGCTAAAATTAATATCATGAGACGTCCATCATCAGATGAATGATATGGAAAAGTTAAGTTAGAGCCGCTAAAGCCAGTGCTACTTCCCATGCGAACATGAACACTAAGCTTTTCCCTCCAAAAATATAGCCTAAAACTTATCTCCAAATGCAAAACTGACATTAACAAAATGCAATAATGCTATAACAGCTGAAAAAGTACTTGGGTGTGTGTTTTATTTTATATTTACCGTTCAATAATGCAATCGCTGCTGTGTGTCCCATAGAAGAACATGACAGCCAGCGTACGTTTTGGAACTATTGGGGCTTACATGAACCACGTGACAGCCATAGCGGCGACATCAAAGAGTGTCGCAACTCTCTCTCTCTATGGCTCTGGGCGACATCAAAGAGTGTCGCAACTCTCTCTCTCTATGGCTCTGGGTGAGTGTACGTAGTTAATAATAAACATACTGTTGGTAATTTACAAGAATGAAATCCTTGTTCACAATTTTTGAATCCAGAACTGAAGGAGTTATTGATGAATTCAATTAGCAAAAAAAAAAACAAAACAAAAAAACAGCATTCTCCATCAGCTACAATTTTTCTCAAGCCTGTCTGATAAAGCCTACTAAATAGAATCATATATTGTTATTCCATTTATACTCTTTGTTTTTCCTTGTAAGAGAAATACAACTAGTTACCTGTATGTTTTCTATTAGTGTCTACTTACTTGCAGTATACACACCTCTAAGAAGCCAATCTCTATGGAGTAAAGAAAACTCACTACCAGAATATCGTAAAAATCAGGTATTCAACCATATAATCATGTTCAGTAATATAGGGTGTACCAAAGCTTAGAATTTGTAATATGACATGTAAATTAAGCTTCATATACAGATTTGAGTAAAAAAAAAATATATATATATATATATGGAAAAGTTATCTTGCTCCAGCAATACAGACTATTACCAGGAGAGGGAGACAATAATGTATGAGATAATTGGAGAAGGAATAGCATGAACCTGCATATCTTTTTCTCATTACTGCTTTATTATTTCACTCAAAGCTTATTATTATTATTATTATTATAAACCAGAAGGTACTTTCTAGCAAAGCTTTGGTCATGGTATTTACCCATTATCCAAAACAATTTTTGTTATTTTATAAAATAACCTGTGTTATTTTGTTGATGCCATCAGCATTCTTTTAAACAAATATACATTTTCTTTAGACACTACATTTTTAGATTTCTAATCATGCCTTTCTGATAACATTTAAAAAAAAGAATTCTATTTTATGCCTATGCTTAGATGCTTAAATGCTATTTAACTAGTTCATTATTGCTAAAATGCAGTGTTGAAGTGCTCCTTGACGCCCACTCCAGCTGGTGGTGGCCTAGGACACCTCCTAGGTTGCCAATGCCTAGAAAAGGCCCTGCAATAATCTCATGTATGTAGCGACTGAGATAAATCAGACACAAATATTTGTTATATGTAACAAATAATCTTTAAAACTCACTCTGGGATCTATGGTCCTATTCCCCCAACAAGGCCAAGAAGGGTCTTGGTAACCATGACTACAATCAGATAAGTTGGTTTTATTGCTGTTAAAAATGTGGTCATGTGGTCAAGGCAGAGACCATAGGGAAGACAGAAACAGACCTCAAAACAGACTTTGCTGCATTCATAGACAAACTGATCTATAAATGAACATGCATCCCAGAAAATTGTGTGAA
Organism: Leuciscus waleckii; assembly: GCA_900092035.1. NCBI lineage: Eukaryota > Metazoa > Chordata > Actinopteri > Cypriniformes > Leuciscidae > Leuciscus > Leuciscus waleckii. The sequence goes on along the minus strand of FLSR01004875.1, from coordinate 956,882 downwards.
TGATTTACTGTCTTGTGTAGTGTCTTTTAATTTTTTTTTTTTTTTTATACTGTGTATTTTATGATAGAGCCAACGGTCAATGTAACCTCACCTATACCATGTTTGGTCTCTATAAATTGATATTTTGAAGATCGAAATGATTGTGTACATGATATGCCGATAGCCGTGCAACATATTAGTATTACAAGAATCTTTCTTAGTTTCTTCATCAGAAACCAATCCAGCTGCACATGCAAATGAGCACGCTTAAAACAAAGATTCATAAATCAATCACAGAGGAATCTTCCCGCTTGGAAATAGAGAGAGAGAGAGAGAGAGAGAGAGAGAGAGAGAGAGAGTGTGTGTGTGTGTCGCGGGAGGGGAAGTGACTCGCGCTTTAGACTGTCAGACTCTCAGGTGATGATGGTGATGGAGCTCGCGCGGATCCTCGGAGTGACGGCGCTTCTGCTCTGGGTCTCGGCGCTGCCCCCGGTGTGTGTGTGTGAGGAGCGGACCGTGCGCTATCAGATCCGCGAGGAGCTTCTGCCGCCGACGCTCATCGGGACTCTCTCCGGCAACGCGAGCCGGAGCCCCGGGGTCCGCTTCAAGCTGATGAGCCCGTCCACCAGCTCCTTCCTCCGGTTCCGGGAGAGCGACGGGCGGCTGACGCTCGAGGAGCGCATCGATCGCGAGCGCGTCTGCAAGCGCAACCCGCGCTGCGTCATCGCGTTCGACGTCGCGTTCGTGTCCGCCGCGCAGTTCGAGCTGTTCCACGTTGAGGTGGAAGTGCTGGACGTGAACGACAACTCTCCGGTGTTCCCGCGCGCGGAGTGCACGGTGGAGATCTCCGAGAGCGCGCCGCTGGGGACGCGCGTCGCGTTGGACGCCGCCGAGGACGCGGATGTGGGATCGAACTCAATCCAACGCTACGACCTGAGTGAAAACACGCACTTCAGCGTTGAAGTCATGACGCGCGTTGTGGAGTTAAATACGCGAGCTTGTGCTCGTCAAACCGCTGGATCGAGAATCCCGCGCTTTTTACGCGCTCAAACTCGTGGCGGCAGACGGCGGGAATCCTCAGAGAACCGGCGCGACTAACGTAACCGTCAAAGTGAAGGATTCAAACGACAACAGCCCGCGGTTTGAGCTCAGCCGTTACACCGTGGATGTACTGGAGGACACCGTTCCCGAATCCCTACTTCTAAATCTCAACGCGGAAGACCCGGATGAGGGTCTAAACGGACAAGTTGTGTATGAATTCGGCACACAAGTCCCAACAAAGATCAGAAAGCTGTTTAAACTGGATTATAACACCGGATATTTAACTTTACAAAGCCCTGTGGATTATGAAGATGAGACTGTGTATGAAATCGATGTGCAAGCCAGTGATTTAGGGAATAATCCGGTTCCGTCAGTGTGTAAAATCATCATTAACATCCAAGATGTGAACGATAACCCTCCGGATATCATCCTCACGTCCGTCGCGACGGTTACCGACGGGGTCGCGCGCGTCAGTGAAGCCACAGGTCCAGATATTCTAGTGGCTCTGATTAGCATTAAAGACCGGGATAGCGGCGTGAACGCGCAGGTGAGCTGCTCTCTGAGCGGTGGACACGGGAACTTTCGGCTCAAACGCGCGTATGAGGGAAGCTACACGATAGTCACGATGGCACCTTTGGATCGGGAACAGATTGCGGAGTATAATCTAACCGTAGTGGCGGAGGACTTTGGCGTTCCGTCGTTACGCACCGTTACTCACTACATTATACGGCTTACCGACGTCAACGATAATGCGCCGGTATTCAGCGCTAAGATATACGAAGGTTTCATTGAGGAGAATCAACTTCCCGGAACGTACATCACAACGCTTCTGGCCAGCGATCAGGACTCCGGGTTGAACGGGGAAATAACCTACGAGCTTTTCGACGCGGACACGAATACCGTTTCCCGGTTCGCCATCATGAATCAGGCGGGAAACGTGTACGCGCTGCAAAGCTTCAACACGAGGTCACGCGGGGCTGGATCTGCGGGTGCACGCGAGCGACAGAGGATGGCCGCAACTTCACAACAACGCCGTTCTCGTTATCAATATAGTTGATCAGAACGATAACGCGCCCGTTATAACGCACCCAACGCTTCTCAATAATGGATCCGCAGAGATCGCGATGCCCAGAGACGCGCCGGTCGGGTACATCGTTACCCGAATCACTGCTAAAGACCCAGACTCCGGTCTGAACGCAGAACTCACTTATAAACTTTACGACGGAGGGGATTTCGGTTTTGCGATCGATCCGAATACGGGAGAAATATATATAAATCGCAAAATCGCTTACGATGAGTTCGACATGTGGAGAGTCGTAGTGACGGTTAACGATAACGGCCACCCGTCGCAGACCTCAACGGCCACCGTTCACTTCACTCTAACCGAGTCCGCGCCCGCGAACGGGAACTTCTACGATGAAAGAGAACAGGATGAACCGGATCAGTGGACGCTTGTTTTGATCTCAGGCCTCACAAGCTCCTCGCTGCTGTTTCTGGCGGTTTTATCATATATACTGTGTAAAAGTCGCAAAAACGTTCAGAAGCGACGCGCTGACCTCCCAGACACGGTGGATGTTCCGTACTCGACTGACACCAACACCGTCTCCATCATCTCCAACCGGACCGCGAGTGTGTTCGAAACACACACACTTCACTCCGGCTCTCCGGAGAAACTCCACAACAGTGTTCAGGCGACCGGGGAAGTGTTCACCGACACCACACACACCTTCAAGAGCTCTTACAGGAGTGTGGCAGGGGACATAGATGTAAGTGTGTGTGTGTGTGTGTGTGTGTGTGTGAGTGAGAGAGAGAGAAAGATAGAGATAATAACTCAAAAAGACAAAAAGTCCAAATTGTGAGATATAAACTCAGAATTCCGGGACATAAACTCAGAATTCCGGGACAAAAAGTCCAAGTTGTGAGATATAAACTCAGAATTCCGGGACATAAACTAGAATTCCGGGACAAAAAGTCCAAATTGTAGACATAAACTCAGATTCCGGGACAAAAAGTCACATTTTTGAGATATAAACTCAGAATTCCGGGACATAAACTCAGAATTCCGGGACAAAAAGTCACATTTTTGAGATATAAACCTGCTGTACCGTACATCCGCCTTGGCCGTACAGCAGCATAAACTCAGAATTCAGGGACAAAAAGTCAAAATTGTGAGATATAAACTCAGAATTCTGGGACAAAAAGTCCAAATTGTGAGGTATAAACTCAGAATTCCAGGACAAAAAGTCCAGATTGTGAGATATAAACTCAGAATTCCGGGACATAAACTAGAATTCCGGGACAAAAAGTCCAAGTTGTGAGATATAAACTCAGAATTCCAGGACAAAAAGTCTTAAGCTGTTCTTTAAATAAAAAGGTTCATGGCAAGGGATGCAAAAATAAAACAAGAGTGCAACAGTCACAGACTTGGGAGTGCATGTGTAGAAGAGAATACCAACAAAGAACATTGTGAGTGAAGAACTCAGAAGTGTGAATGCATAAACTGTTAATCAAGAAAATGAAACTGTCCTTATTCCTCTCCCTCACGAGGATGAGCTGTTGTTCTGGTTCTCCACAGGGATACTCCACTCTCCCGGGTTACGGCAGAGACAGCGCTCGCCCGGTCACGGTGTGGAAGGGAAACTCCATGATGACCATCGCGGTCCGAGATCCTCAGATCAGCGGGAAAGACAGTGGGAAAGGAGACAGTGACGTCAATGACAGTGATTCTGACATCAGTGAAGGACTCAAGAAGGACTACACCTCATATAAAGGTGAGAGCTCATCTGACACACACACATGCTTGCTCTTATTTAAAAAATAAACACACACACATACAAATATACAGTATATACAGTCAAACCAAAACTTATTCACACACCTTCAACATATCTCACATTATCAGATTATTCGCTATAGTTTAGAAAACGGTAATGAAATATGAGCAGAACTCATTGATATTTGACTGGTTTTGTCCGTCCTTCTGTTAGACTGTCTCACACATGAATATGTTGAATATCGTCAGCTGTTAAATTTAACTACACAATTAGATAATACCAGTTTAGCTCAACCAATCACCAAGCACTGCTTCATTGTGTTCAGTCTGTGTGTAAAAAGAGCATTAGCAATTAAAGACAAAACACTTCAGCAAAACATGATCAGCTCAAAGTGTCCCAATCATTTTTGGTCCCAAATGTTTATAAATGTCACTGGTAGTCCCTGTATGAAGAATATTAGGGTATAATATGTCACAGTTTTCTTTATTTTGCTCTCCTCACTGACATAAATGAACTATAGTGTCCTGCACACACTAGCTAAACAATATTAAACATGATATCTGGTGTGTGAGTAATGTTTGGTGTGACTGTATGTATAGAAGGCACTTATCTTGTACAGGATCATGAGTTGATGAGGTGTCGTGTGGATTAGTCAGGCAAACCTTGAGTCGACTTGCAGTTACAGTACAGAGATGCTCAGATTAACATGACGTTGATTAGATCGGTTCATGTCAAGGGTCAGTTTGTTTCTAGTGCAGTCTTGTTAAACTCTGGGAAACCGAGGTTGAGCTTCATACTAGCACTGATAGAGCTGAAGAGTGTGTGTTAATGCTGAAGATCAGTTCACTGTAACACTGTAACAAAAACCTCTTATAACAATGAGCTTTAGGGAAAATACATTTTCAATACACTACCGTAAAATGATCTTACAGTAGATGAGAAGCACTACAGAAGAATAGTTCAAATACCAAAGATGAACTCACATTATGCAACACAATACAGTAAACTATCAATTACAGTAAAGTAAATAAATGTACTGTACAAATTTCATTACAGTTTCTTAAAGTCTTCATAAAGTAAAAATTCTGAGATATAAACTCAGAATTCCGAGACAAAAAGTAAAGATTCTGAGATATAAACTCAGAATTCCGGAATAAAAAGTCCAAATTGTGAGAATTGTAGCAATTCCATTTTTGTGGAAGCTCATTTCACTGAATAAATAAATAAAATGGGTAATTAAAAAGTACATATTTTAACATCTCACATTCTGACTTTTTTCCCGTAATCCTGAGTATATATATCTTATATAATATATCATATAATAATATTATACAATATTTAAACTCAATTCTGAGAAAAGTTGAGGGAAAAAAAAGTTGTAAATGCTTTTTTGTAAAAGGTTCGCCCTGAACTAAAACTGACTCTGCAGTTATTCTCCTGTTCATCCCTGTGAAGTTTGACTAAATGTGTAGTAATCAGTGCCGAACTGTGTTTTCCCAGGTCTGTGGGCCTGTACCAGTGAATGCAGGATCCTGGGCCACTCGGACCGGTGCTGGAGCCCGTCGGTCAGCAGAACCAGCGGGAACATTAGACACCTCTCGACCTTCACGAGGACCCGGAGCTCGGACACACACACGCCCAGGAGCTCGGACACACACACGCCCAGGAGCGTGGTCTTACACAGCCTCACAGAAGACCAGCAGAGTCAGTGTGATTACATACACATCTGCTCTCCTCAGTCTCAGAGACAGAGACGAGACACTGAGGACACACACCTGTTCACACACACACACTCCACCAAACCCATCACACACACAGATTCACAGTCTCAGAGGAGACGAGACACTGAGGACACACACACACACTCCACCAAACCCATCAACACACAAAGTCCCGCCAGATTCACAGACTCAGTCTGAGACAGAAACTCATCCTCATGACAAAAAGTCCAGATTGTGAGATATAAACTCAGAATTCCTGGACAAAAAGTCAAAATTCTGAGATATAAACTCAGAATTCCTGGAACAAAAAGTCAAAATTCTGATATATAAACTCAGAATTCCGGGACAAAAAGTCAAAATTCCGAGATATAAACTCAGAATTCCGTGACAAAAAGTAAAAAATTGGAGATATAAACAGAATTTTGGGACAAAAAGTAAAAATTCTGAGATATAACCTCAAAGTCCAAATTGCTGTACATACTTTATCTTTGACTGCATTGATGTTTTGTACATAAAAATCTATATATTTTTAACAATATTACCTGTTTTTTTTCTCATGGCATGTTTTGGATGATTCTAATGTGATTGTGTTCGTCACTTTGATTGCACTGTAACACATGAAATGTCATTTTTTTAAAGCTGCAAATGTTAGCACTTTTATAACATTTACTTACACCAGTTGTTTCTTTCTAAGAAATTAAAAAACATGATGAATAAAATAAGTTATGATCAAATCTACAGTGTTTTGTATCCTTGATGAAACCAGTGAAAGTATTTATGATCTTATAAACCTTTTGATCTGAACTATTAATTATGTTCTTCCTCATTGTTTTCCAGCACAAATATCTAAACGTTCTTAAATCAAGACACATTTACCGGAGAACAATGACTGAAGATATTGAGTTTGTTTTCTAAAAAACTGCATTAAAATGAAGTGAGTTTGTGCTTTAAACAAGAACTAATATCAGCCAATGGGGAAAAATAATCACAATTCAAAGAGAAAACAAGTTTTTCTGACAAAAATGCTGAGGAAGAATATAATCTTTTGCATAGAATGCACACAATTCAGTTTTGTCATACATTTTCAAATGGCATTATATTAAAAAAGTTGAAGTTTGCCAGAGAAGTGAGGTAAAGATCACATGTTTCTCCTGATGAATGTCCAGAATGAGCTGAAATCCAGACGAAGATCAAATATAAGAGATTTCATTTGTGTCATGTTTTCATCATTCCCATATGCCATTTCTGTTTATTGATATGATGATATGATATGATATGATATGATATAATACTTTATTATCAGACTGAAATTATCAGACTTCAGTATCTATGTGTACAACAATAAATATCGACATCCACTTCATCCACCACTGAATCTCACACATCATTATTCTAACGTGAAATAGTCATGAGAAGGACTTTTGATGGCGAGTGCACATACAGGTGAAACTCAAAAAAACGTAAAAAAAATAATAATATCATGCAAAAGTTAGAATATTACAGCTTATGAAAACCCCAAATTCAAAATCTCAGAAAATTTGAATATTACATGAAATCAGTAAAAAAAAGAATTTTAAAAACAGAAATGTCGGCCCTCTGAAAAGTATAATCATGCATATGTATATTGTTATATATACTAAATATATTAGTTTCACCTTTTAATTGGAATGACTGAAATACATGAACTTTTGCACGATATTCTAATTTCTCGAGTTTCAGCTGTAAATGAGCTCAGATGTAACCGTAGTAAAACTGAGGAATATTATTTGCCTTTGCTGAGTTGGAATAAAAAATGTCCTTTCAAAAGCCTCCCGTGATTTTACAGTGAATTCCAGTGAAACGGATGGAAACAAAGAATCTGTGTGTCACCATGAACACATCTTTACTGTGGACTATTTGTTCTTCTTGATGTGCAGCAAACTGTCCTGTGTTTGGGTTTAGTTTCATGCATATAGTCAGAAGGGGAATTCTGTAACACTGCTATATTTAAAACATACATTTTTAATATTCTGCATTAATCAGTTTACTATATTTCTATTCATGGGAACGAGCGGATGTGATGTGCACATAGAGGAGATCAGATCTAACTGGTTAAACTGGAGCACATTTCTTAACTTTGGTGAAAGCGTCTCATGGATTTACAGTAAACTAATAAGTGAATTCAGGCCTGCTTTTGCCCGTCAATTTACACGAGTTCATTTCAGACGCGCATGAATGGCCTAAATCATGTGTCTCAGTCCAATGTTTTCTCAAGCCACAGGACGTCCCTGGAGAGGAATTCCAGTCTTGAGTTTCTCCGGGATCTTGTTTATTTTCCCTGAATTTTTCTTCTCTCTCACCTAGATGACAGAAACTCGAGAGAAGCTGCAGAAAGTCACAGAGCTTTGCTTTCAGTAGAAGCCAGAACACCATGGAGGAAACACCAGGGAAAGCTCCCGTTGAGGTAAACGGCGTTCCCTTTATCTTTAAGGCATTTCTTCACATTATAACTCTATTATACTTCATGTTTTGTGTGTATATATATGTGTGTATATCAGGCTTACAGTGACGTGATCCTGAAGCCTGGAGGGTTCACGCGTCTCAGGAGAACGCTGGTCTTCGTCTTCATCGCAGGAGCCGCTCTTCTGCTGTTCGGAGGCGTCGGAGCTTTCTACCTGTGGAAAGTCACGGAAAAAGAAGTAGGTAGACAATCATAAGCAGTCTGAAGTGTTTTAGCTTAAAGTAAGTGCAATATAATGCACACAAATATCACTTTTGCGAGTGTCTGCCAAATTCTGCACTGTAAAAAAATGTAGGTTTGAAGGCAAATCAAAGCAGAACCCGATGCAGTAATGTGAAGACGCTGCTGTGTGACCATAAACACACTTTTACCGTGGACTATTTGTTCTTCATGATGTGCAACAAATTGTTCTGTGTTTTGGGTTTAATTTGCATGCAGTCGAGTGGGGGATTCTGTAACAGGGCTGTATTTTAATATCCCACGCTCCAGCGTTTTCCCAGTGTTCTCTGGAACGGCATCCTGAAGCAAAAGTGCAGACGTGTCGATGTTTGAAGCACACGTGCACTGAGTCTGAGCCTGAAGTGGAAATATTTAAATGCAGTTTGTCTCAGGAAAGTGTCAGGACTGATCAATAGAGGGCATTGATTTCAGGCACACCTCTGGAATCGGCAAACAAGCGGTGTGTGTGTGTGTGTGTGTGTGCAGGGTTATAATCACGCAGTGTGAACAGTGCAAACACACACCAGCGGCCGAGAAACACACACGACCAGTCAGACGACCAGCAGAACTAATAATGCAGGAATATTACGGTTTATAGGGATGATAGCAGTGGTTCTCTAAAACTGTTTAATGGACAAAAGAAAGCATGTCACACAATAAATGCATTATTACAGCTAATATTATATATTTAGCTGTTTCATTTAACATATTTAGCCAATAATACACACAATTTGGAAGCGTTTCCTTTTCCCTTTGACATCTACTCAGTTAATAATGTTGGGTTAAAAATAACCCAATGAGTAACCCAACAATGTGTGGCTAAAAACAACCCGAGTGCGACCAGCACAACGGGGGGGGGGGAGATGGAGGTATAGCAGCTTCCCACTGCGTTGGGTTAAAAGCCAATTGGGTTAAGAGTAACCCAACAGTTAAGTTAACTATTTATTTGTATTCATGGCATTATTTTAATTAATAAAATACACTTTGTTTTCAAATACAGATTGTTTATATGTATAAAACAATAAATATGTCTTAAGAAATAATAAAAAAACTAAATATTGGGGAGTCTAGAATTTAATGTAAATATACATAATTAATACTTAAATTCGAATTACGCAAGTGTTCATACAACATACGTATTTAACCCAACAGCCGGGTTATTACTAGAAATGACCCAACATGTTTGGAGAATAACCCAACACAGTGACCCAGCATGAGTAACCCAACACAGTGACCCAGCATGAGTAACCCAGCAGTGTTTTACTGTGGAGATGTGTGAGTTTAGTGTGCTGGTGTCCACAGGCGATCAGCACTCACTACATCGATATAGAGATGACTGAAGACTACTCTGATGCTGGAGACGCCAAAACTGTGGAAGTGCGAGACTTTAAAGCTGTGAGTAGCGGATGATAAACCTGTTCATCGTATTCCAGAGCTACTCTCCAAATGACAGCATTCTTCCGGCCTCATTCACAGGGCATTACAGCGGTCAAGTTTCCTGGGAAAGGAAGTGTACATCAAATCACAAGTCAGATCTGAACTTTCTGAGGTGAGAACTGCCATTATCTCCATTATGTGCCCGATTCATCACTCTCTCAGGGTCATTCAGTAACTGTAAAAGCCAGCCGTTGCTCTGCATATTTAGTAGCTATTTTGACAGTATCAAGTGTATTTCACTTTGATGAAATATGAATGAACTTGATGTCTAAAAATAGTCCTGCAGAAATTTATCTACATGTTTATCATGTTTCATGAATCAAAAGCTACATGAATAAATGAGATAGCTGATTAAATAAGGATAAAACCTTTATCGAGCTAAATGAAAGGTAATTGTCTGTAATTCTGGCTGGAAATAAACAGCTGAAGTGTGTGATTTGCTGTCTGTCAAACAGGTAGTCCTCATTGGTTGAGCCGATGCTTTTATCTCAGGATCACACAAGGGACGATAACCATAACGATAACTATTAGCGACCACACCAACACAACAATATAGTTCTGTTTATTCTGAGACAGGGTTAGCTGCAGTTCAGAGTAATGGGCGTAAACAATGCCCTAACCCCGCCCACACCCTGACAGGCAGTTTTCACAACCAATCGCAAAGACATTTTAGCACGCCCCCTACCTTTCAGACACGCCCACTAACCCTTTTAGCACGCCCCCTACCTTTCAGACACGCCCACTAACGTTCAACAGCCCCCCTACCTTTCAGACACGCCCACTAACATTCAACACGCCCCTACCTTTCAGACAGAACACGCCCACTACCTTTTAAAACACGCCCCCTATCTTTCAGACACGTCCCCTAATATTTGAACACGCCCACTACCTTTTAAAACACGCCCCCTATCTTTCAGACACGTCCCCTAATATTTGAACACGCCCACTACCTTTTAAAACACGCCCCCTATCTTTCAGACACGTCCCCTAATATTTGAACACGCCCACTACCTTTTAAAACACGCCCCCTATCTTTCAGACACGTCCCCTAATATTTGAACACGCCCACTACCTTTTAAAACACGCCCCCTATCTTTCAGACACGTCCCCTAATATTTGAACACGCCCACTACCTTTTAAAACACGCCCCCTATCTTTCAGACACGTCCCCTAATATTTGAACACGCCCACTACCTTTTAAAACACGCCCCCTATCTTTCAGACACGTCCCCTAACGTTTGACACGCCCACTACCTTTAAAACACGCCCCCTATCTTTCAGACACGTCCCCTAACGTTTGACACACCCACTAACTTTTAACATGCCCACTACCTTTGGACACGCCCACTACCTTTCAGGCACGCCCACTAACTTTTGGCACACCCACTATCTTTCAGGCACGCCCACTACCTTTTGACACACCCCCTACTTTTCAGGCACGCCCACTACCTGTAGACACACCCTCTAACTTTGGACACGCCTACTACCTTTTAGGCACGCCTACTACCTTTCGACACGCCCACTAACTTTCATCACGCCCCCTACTTTTCAGGCACGCCCACCACCTTTCCAGCTCAAGCAGGATGGAATCTGATTGCAAACACTGATCGCAAATGTATTTAATGTATACATATATACCTTAAAGCCAGGACGAGGCAGAAGTTCTAGTATTCAGTGTTCAATCATCGGTTATGTTTTCATTTCCAATAGAGGAGACAATGTTGCAGTGAAATCTGACGTGGCGTCTCTGGTTTGGATTGCGTCTGATGAGCCGCTGAAGGACAGCAGTTTTCTGAGCCCTGAAATACTGAGATTCTGTGGAGATCTCCCCATTTACTGGCATCATCCTGCAAACCCCAGAGGTACTTCATATTTCTACTCAATAAACCTGCAACACACGAAGAGCAATGACAAATGTCAAGGTAATTCTCTGATTAAAGCATTAATCTTTATATTGTACGATTAATAGTTCATGAGCCGTGAGCCACTCAAAGCACATAAACATGTTTTCAGATACAAATACATTTCAGGCAAATCAGAAGCAGTGAATGCAGTTACTCGGTGACCGTGGCATAAGTGCATGATGTCATTACCATCTACAGCTTAAACATGTCTCTCTCTTTAGCACTGAGGAAGAGGAGAAGTGTGACACGAGTGAGACGACAGAGTACCGGAGGATCAAACCGGCAACAAACGAGACGTCGAAACTCCACAAGTTCAGTCAGAGAGGACGAACGGCCCGAGTATAACCCGGAGAACCCTTATCACGTGAGCAGTGCCTTCATTATTAATCATTTCAACACTGATAATAATCATACATGTTTCTTGAGCATCAAATCATCATATTAGAATGATTTCTGAAGGATCATGTGACACTGAAGACTGGAGTAATCCTACCTTTCAGACACGCCCACTAACTCTTGACACGCACCCTACCTTTCAGACACGCCCACTAACTCTTGACACGCACCCTACCTTTCAGACACGCCCACTAACTCTTGACACGCACCCTACCTTTCAGACACGCCCACTAACTCTTGACACGCACCCTACCTTTCAGACACGCCCACTAACTCTTGACACGCACCCTACCTTTCAGACACGCCCACTAACTCTTGACACGCCCCCTACCTTTCAGACACGCCCACTAACTCTTGACATCCCCCCTACCTTTCAGACACGCCCACTAACTCTTGACACGCACCCTACCTTTCAGACACGCCCACTAACATGCAGCCGACCCCAAACCTGAAAGATGGCGTACCGTATGAACAGTATGTCCGTATTAGAACCCAGGCCACTTAACAAAACTACAACACAAGACGAACACATCAGTCTTAGAAGGAAGAACTATGTTTTTAAATGTACGCTGCGAGTGAATCAGAATCAGTGCCTGGCTCACCATCGATGTCCTCTCCTCTCCAGCAGACTCAGGAGGGTTCTGAAGGCCACATGGTGTTCGACCCCATGCTGGACCACCGTGGGATCTGCTGTACCGAATGCCACCGCAGTCACACACACTGCCAGCGTGTGTGTGAGCCGCACGGAGGCTAGGGCGTGGCCCTATAACTACCACGGGTGCCGGCCGGTGTGCCGGGTCATCATGCCGTGCCGGTGGTGGGCCGCTCGAGTCCTGGGCCTCGTGTGATCCTCCAGATGAGCTCTGACCGGACGGCTTCAACAGAAGACACCCAGCAAGCAACACACTGCAAACAAAATACAAGTTTTCTGACTCAGTATTTTTGTCTTGTTTCCAGTCCAAATATCTACAAAATCTTAAATCAACATGCATTTACTAGGGAATGCCATTAGACATTATGTCTACTTTTCTGGGGGGGAAAAACAAGCACAATTATCTGCCAATGCGGGAAGAACAATAATCTTGTTTTCCATTTGAATTAGGATTCTGTTTCTGACCGCATTGGCAGATAATTGTGCTTGTTTTCAGCAAAAACTCACTTCATTTAGATGTTCCCCCTCAGAAAACAAGACATACTGGTAATATCTAATGGCATTTTACGACTTTAGTAAATCCATCTTGATTTAAGAACTTTTAGTTATTTGGACTGGAAACAAGACAAAAATACTGAGTAAGAAAGGCATGTTTTACAGTGTATCCGTCATCTCACCGTCTGTGTTCACTATAGATCACTATAGACCCGATATAGTCCGGCTGTGAGAAACACACTTCTAGACTAAATAACCTTTCATTTGGTTTCATGTCGTTTTTGCCAGAATATCTTGCGAGATGTTTGATATTCCACCATGTAAGCGAAGTAAACAGTGAATACAAGGTGTTTGGTTTCATTTCATTTCTTCACTCATTTCTTTGTTATCTGATGACTAGTCTAATATTGTGACGGTTTAGACGTCTATAAAAGCCCAGATGTTGTCCTGTTTTAGCCTAGACTGAGTCTGGACGCTCTCAGACGCCTTTTAAACACAACATTTGTTTGCTGGGAAGCGACTCAAAGCTCCAATGTAACCAACAAATGTCAGACTTCGATGTGTACTGATATACAAATAAACTTATAACTAGAATATGCAGTTTTGAATAACAGTGTCTTTAGGACTACAATGTTCTTGAATGATGAACACTTCACAGGAAGGTTGTATAAATCTTGACCCTCATGACTGTTTTTTGGGTCACGTTTACTAATACATACATTTGTTAGATCTGTCAACATTAGTTAATGCACTATAAACTAAAATGAACGTGTATTAAAGCTGACATCATGAAAATCTGAGTTTCTCCGTGTTTAATAATGGATCTACGGTGCTTCTACCAACCCAGAACACATGATTACACAAGATATAATAAATAATCTGGTATTTTGAGCTGAGATTTCACACACACACACTCTGGGACATCATAGATTTATATTACATCTGGTGAAAAGGGGCATAATATGTCATTTCCATGAGGAAATATTAATAAATGTGGTGAAAACACTGTTAGTTCATGCATTAGCTAATGTTAACTGAATGTACAGTGAGGAGTGTTGTATTATTTCTGAGAGGATCCACTGAAGTGCTTTGAGTTTAGACTCAGTCCAACTAGCTTCAAAACACTCATTAATTTTGCAGTTATGTTTGGTAATGCAAGTGGGACCGAAATTAAATCTTCAGCTTTACATGAACAACTACATGAAAATGAATATCTGCACTTCATTTATAAAATGCACACTGTAAAATACGCTTCTAGCCTCCGGGCTACGAGCGACTTCTGCGTCGCATGAAACTATCGTCTGGTGTTTAAGAGATGCAACCTAATTTTACTAAACCCTCTGCGTAGGCATTAATAACTCATTAAGATTAGGCCTGGTTTGCTATGAAAGAAGTAAGATAACACGACAGTATAATCGTTTAGCTAATCCAGGAATTAACCCACGGAGATATTAATAGTGTAAGATGTACATGTAAGAGAAACACCTTCTGAACTCTAGAAGTGTGCTGGCGTATTTAACTTTCCTCCCGGTTTGAAATTAAAAGCAGATCCATTTCTTTGAAGAATGTGAAGTTCAAAGGTCTGAAAATCTTCTCATTTAAATATGCATGTAAAAAAATGGGTGATTCTGACACATAAAATGAATGATGAAATGGAGCAGAAATATTTGACGTTGCACTCTACTATAGTCTACTATAATCTACTATAATCTGCTATATAACTAAATGCATTGGTGTTTTTGTACAGATTCTCATTCATCGCTCAATCTGTGATGCTGATAATAATCCGTGACGCTCATAATAATCTGTGATGCTGATAATAATCTGTGATGCTGATAATAATCTGTGATGCTGATAATAATCTGTGATGCTGATAATAATCTGTGATGCTGATAATAATCTGTGATGCTGATAATAATCTGTGATGCTGATAATAATCTGTGATGCTGATAATAATCTGTGATGCTGATAATAATCTGTGATGCTGATAATAATCTGTGATGCTGATAATAATCTGTGATGCTGATAATAATCTGTGATGCTGATAATAATCTGTGATGAACATGTATTTTCCCTCTTATGAACCCTGGAGAAATGTCTCTCATCATCTTAAACTAACATGAGTTCTGTGCCACCGTTCCTGAAGAAGTCATCTGAATAAAATATGATATTTCACATATAAAAACCACCTTATCCACTTCAATAATTTGAAGGCTGTCTAGTCTCCGTCTTCATTTATTTATCTATTATTCATAATTTATTGTTTTTCCACAAACAGGCTCACGAACTTCCAAACGCATGGACGGGTTTGGATTTAATGATGTATAAAGAGTTTGACGAGCGAGTGAGTCCTCAGTTCGTGTTTCAGTCACACCAGTGCCGTCCCAGTGGGGAACATGAGGAACCCAGATGAACTCTGGCATGAAGTGTCTGAGAGTATGCGTGTCAGAAGTGAACACACTCAGACCGCCTTCAGCGAACGCTCAGACGTTCAGCATTCAGCTCAGACGAGAGGTTTCTCTCAGGGTTCAGGTTTATGCACAGCTCTGTTTCTCAGATATTTAGAGAAGTCATTGATTTTCTCCTTGTGACAAGTTCATGACCTCTCCAGAGTCAGAGCTGTGGACACTTATGAGTTTCGCTCTGCTGACGTCTATCTAGTGTACGACATGACACCTATCTAGTGTACGACATGACGCCTATCTAGTGTACGACATGACGCCTATCTAGTGCACGACATGACGCCTATCTAGTGTACGACATGACGCCTATCTAGTGCACGACAGCAGATATAACATATAGACGTACAGTGTGTGTGATATAGGCTAATAGAGCTCAATTAAGTACAGTGTTCGTGATACTTCTGTCGGGAATACTTCATACTGATTGGTCAAAAATGGCATTATATGGTCAGATATGCAGAAAAAACTAATGCTGTGCAACGATTAATCGATAATCAATATAAAAGTGTTTACATAATATCTGTGTGTGTACTGTGTTTAATTATTTTGTATATATAAATAAACACATGCATGTTAAGAAATATTTGCATGTATATATTGTATATATTGAATATAGAAAATTCAAAAAAATCTTAAATATATACATGCATATGTATTTATATATACAAAATAATGATACACAGTAAACACACAGATATAACAAAATTTTTATATTGGATGCACGGCCCTAAAAAACACATGATGGACAAAAAACTGACGGACTTTTGAGGAAATCAGAAGTTATTTTTATTCTTGCCGTTTTTAAATGTTAGTGAGAAGAAGAAAAATAAAACCCTTTAGATATCAATGACATCAGTTATGCTCATCTTTGCTCACTCCTAAAGCCTTCATATATGTATTTAAAATAAAATAAAATAAAGTTTATATTATTATTATTATTATTATTATTATTATTCATCAAATAAACACAGCCTCGGTGAGCAGAAGAGACTGTTTTAAAACATTAAAATCTTCCCGATCCAGCACTTGTGATTGGTAATGTCACGTCGAGGATGTTGTTATCTCTGCCCAGTTTCCTGCGGTCAACAGTGATTCTGCGCTTCATAACTGATACGACAGCTCTCCGGAGGCTTTATAATATTAATACACACCCACGCCTGCCAGACACACTTACAGCAGCGAGACAAGCTGACATATCCAGACCTCCTGATGATCCGGGACATTAACGAGAACCTCACACACACACACACATACACACACATGCACACTCTCACACTCACACACACACACACACTCACGCACACACACACTTCTCCATCTCAGCACTTACACTGTTTCACGCACATTACAGGATCATGAGAGAACGCAGGACAGGGTTTCTTCCTGACGGTGTTGTGGGAGAGAGAGGAGAGAGACCCTCATTCATGCCTGTGAAGAAGACAAAGATGAAGATGAAGATGAACGATGGGAAGATGGATAATTCACTGTAAAAAAAATTAAAAATCTGTTAAATTCACGGTAAAATCGGCAGCTGTGGTTTCCAGAAATTTACCGTAAAAAATACAGTAGCAACATTTTAGGTTTTACAGACTTGACTTAAATTTACAGTAAGAAAACGTATGTCATTAGCTG
>FLSR01004875.1:913143-926989 GCA_900092035.1 Leuciscus waleckii | reverse complement strand
GTGTGTGTGTATAAGTGAGTGTGTGTTGATGTCTCTCTGTGTTTGTGTCGTAGGGAACGTGCTCGACCTTGTGTGTGAGTGTGTTGGTGTGTGTTGATGTCTCTGTGTTTGTGTCGTAGGGAACGTGCTCGACCTTGTGTGTGAGTGTGTTGATGTCTCTGTGTTTGTGTCTTAGGGAAGTGCTCGACCTCATGTGGAAAATCTTCCTTTATATTCTTATCAAGTGTGTAATTCATCAATAATGTAGGATTTTAAACAATAAGGGCTTTTATTCCTGATTGATCGATTCATTATTAGTAATATTTCATTAAAAACGCTGAAAACTTGAAGGTGAGAAACTTCATTGCTTAATCAAACAATGAGGCACACATGATGAAAATTTAACATTTACATGTTCTCATACACAATGTAATATTTGTATATAAATTTTAACTAAAAGTAGGATGTTTAAACTGTAGGATGTTAATATAGCTCAGTGTTTGCATACTAAACTTTAATAGTGCTATGAAAAGTGCTATAATAAAAGCTGCCCTGCGATTCATTTTATGTATTGTTTGTTTAAAGTTTTATTCATTTTATTTGATGTTAGCTTTGATAAATCTACTGTACATAAAAATCATTATTCAGATTAGATCAGTAAGTTCAACATATGTTCTGTGCCCTGCTAGGAGAACTGTTTCTTTAAAAACAGGGAGTGCAGTAGCACCAGAGATAAGTCCCAAGAAGGTATAAAGGGGGGCGCAAAGGTATAAAGTGTAATGTTCCCCTCAGGAACCCCTTGATCAAGTCGTGCTTCCCCACGGATTTGCATCCATTGCATCATGATGTGCGTTAATATAAAGGCAACATACATTTTGAAGGCGGAGGAGACAGCCCTCGCTCCGACCCATCTTGCAGGAAAGAAAGCACGCAAGTGATCGAACACCTTCGGGGGTCTTCCCGTGAGAAGAACACCACTCAACGAACAGGTTCCACTTCAGGTCGTAAGCAAGCCTCATTTTTTAGAGGGTGCTCTCGCAGAAGTGATGGTATCTACGATCATTTTGAGGTAGATACTTAGAACCTCCGCATCGAGACATGGAGTTTCCAGAGGTCTGGAGCGGGTGCCAACGGTGCCCCGTCCCTGAGATGTCTTGGAGGAATGGGTCAGGAAGGGGCTGTCGAGAGGAGCATAGCTCGGGAAACTAGGTCCAGTTGGGCCTTAAGGGGAAGACCTGCTCCTTCTCCTTCCTGATTTAGCACAGTGTTGTGCAAGAAGGCTCACTGGGGAAACGCATCTTTGCATAGGTCTTGGGGCCAGCTGTGTGCCAGTGTCTCCGTGCCGAGGGTTTTCCGCTCTGTCGCGGAGTAAACAACTGGCAATGGGACGAGTTCGGAGAGGCAAACAGATGTAACTGTGCGGCCCCGAAGTGATCCCAGAACAGCTGGACCGCCTGGGGATAGAGTCTCCACTCTCCTCGGCCACAGGCTGTCGTGAGGCCTCGTTGGCGGCACGATTGAGCAGGCCGGAACTTAAAGTGGATGAAGCGACCTCAGAAGCTTCTAACTCCAAGTAGGAGGTGGCAGGCGAGTTGCGACATGCGAGGGAAGCGTAGTGCAACGGTCGCTGTACTGAGCAGTGCAGGCTTGCTGAGCAGCGGCATCAAGCAAGGTGTACTGCTAGCAACTCGAGGCAATGCATGCCAAAGCAGTTGGAGGCTCGCCCAGACCCCCGTTACTGCGTGCCCGATATATGTGGCCGCTCAGCTGGTGTTGGCAGACACTTGTTCTAGGGGTGTCTGGCCTGGAGAAACAAAAGGTCTGATCACAGGCTGAGAGTACTGAGTTGTACTGAGACTTTGACCCCGCGAACGCAAGAGCACAGGCATGGCCTGCGTTGCGGAAGGGTAGAGATCTGAAGTACGCGTCCTTCAGGTCGAACGCTGCAGACCAACCTCGGGGACGGAGCACTCGAAAATGCGTCTCTGTGTTTGCAACTTGAACGGAAGCTTGAAAAGGGCCCGACAAGGACACAGGTCCAAGATTGGCCGTAACTCACCACCTTTCTTGAGTACAATGAAGTACGGGCTGGGGAGCCGGTCTTCATATCGGCTGGAGGGACCGGCTCAATGACAGACGCACATTCACTAAACACCGAAGTGTAACGAATAGTGCCGAGCATGGGCGGACGCCGGCCAAACTGAATCGTATAGCCGGGTCTGTTGGTACGTAGGAGCCAGCTGGTCGGTTGGGAGCACCTAATGCTTCTACGAACTGGCCCAGGGGGACCAAAGATACCACAGACGTACCCGGGGTGAGGCAGCGAGGTAGAGGACAGGGACCCAGCTCGGAAGGCCTGAAGGCGGCCCGAAGCGGGGTCTGACTGTGTGGTGCTTTGCCGGGCGGATTACCCCTCACTGTAATCCTCAGATCACCCAACACGTGGACTACGTCGAACATGAGCGACTGAAAGGGAACCAAAGAATATAGTTCTGATGTGCAGCAAAAGATTGTTGAGCTTCACAAAAAATAGAAAGTGTCTGTAAGAAAATAGCTAAAGAATTGAAATTCCCCATTTTGACCATCAGGGCAAAATTAAGAAGTTCCAATCAACTAAAGATGTGATGAATCTGCCTGGAAGAGGATGTGTGTCTATATATCATCTTAATGCAAGAGTTTGAGTGGACAAAGACTCTCCAAGGATCACAGATGGAGAATTGCAGAGATCAGTTGAGTCTTGGGGTCAGAAAGCCTAACATGTTGTTCTGGAGGAGAAGAATCCTCCTCACTCCTCCAAAAACCAACTCCAGCATATTCAGTGTCAGACACGACTGGATCTTCAAAAGGGACCGGATTCTATGGTCAGATGAAACTAAAAAAGGGATTTTGCCAGCAAACACTAGCGTGGGTTTTGGTCACATAGGGATGAAAAGTAACCCATGCGCACGGTAAATATACCACTGGATCTTTAATGTTGTGGGCCTATTTTTCTGCTGGAGGTCCTGGACTTCTTGTTCTGACACATGGCATCATCAATTCTAGCAAATACCAACAGATAAAAAATCTAAACCTGACGGCCTCTGCCAGAACTCCTATAATGGGATGAAGATCTCTCTCAGACTCAGTGATGCTCTGTGTGACTCAGCTGATGGAGTTCTGTGTTCAGGGATCGTAATGTAATCATGCCTTACTGTACATGTGTGTGAGGATCCAGCTGAACTGGGTCAGAGATATAGTTATGACACACTGTGAAATCAACAGGCTGGAGATGTAGAGAGACAGCTGTACTAGGAGTCACACACAAGTGCCTATTACACAGCCACGGGAATAAACTAAACTAATCTAAACGAAATGAAATGAAATTAAATGAAATGAAATGAAATGCAATGCAATGCAATGCAATTCAATGCAATGCAATGCAATGCAATGCAATGCAACCACACGTTTTGTCTTTAATCAACATGGGAATGAGTTAGTTCTGGTGTGCAATGCAATGCAATGTGAAAAGTGCATATGTTATTCTTCAGTGCACAACGTTAGATCGTTAATGCAATGCAATGCAATGCAATGCAGTGCAAAGCAAAACAAGGCAATGCAATGCAATGCAATGTGTGTGTGTGTGTGTGTGTGTGTGTGTGTGTGTGTGTGTGTGTCATAGGGAACACACTCGACCTGATGTCCAGAAGAGTTGTGGCCGCTGGGACTCGTGAGATCGCAGACTACGTGGTGAAGCAGCTTCAGCCTATAAACTACGGGCGTGACGACACTGACCCCGACGACCTGCCCGTGACCCCTGACCCCTGACCTCTGACCCCATGACCCCATCCTATTACCTCAGAACACACAATCCTGCCACGTCACATCTGCAGTGTCCTTTCAGCGCTATATTCACACGTTTAAAACATCCTAAAGTCACGAAGATAAAGCGTAATCACTGGAGCCAGACCCTTTAACCTCTAACCCCTGTCGTCACGGAAATAACGTTAATCACTGGATCTTCAACGGGTTTGCCTTGAAAATGCAAGGATGCGGATGATGCCAAACTCTGCTGATGTTCCATACCAATATAACAAGTTTGATTTGATAATGGGAGGATCTGCAGCTGGTTATGAACGCTTATGATCAGAGAGTTTAAATCTTTTACAGTAGTGAGATCAGATCATTACTCAGGAATCATTATCTTGCAATGGAAGAAAGTATGACATTTCTGAGCATTAATTCTATATACAAACACTTCTAAAACTCCTTTCTTACTCAGTGTTTTTATCTTGATCTACAAAATAAGATATTGACCTTATTTTCAGAGAATAAATATAAACCTTGAGCTTGTTTAAAGCGTGTTTAGATGAAACACATCTGGAGATCCGGTTCTACACGTTCATCATGTGACCGCTCATATTATGACTGAAACACACAACAGATCCTGGTGTTTGTTCCTGAAACTCACTGCGGTTAAACCTGTATTTTACATTTCTTATGTTTTCTAATGACGGATGATCTGTAGATCTAACAGTTGTTGTATAAATATAGAGATGTGAGTTTTTATAGTTTCTCTTGCCTTTTAAATCAGGGCAACATTCCTCTAGTATGACCGATTATTAAAAGCATACCATGAAATCAATGATGTCCAGTTATTATTCACCCCAAATTAACCATATTCACTTTCTTATGATTGTGCAGTTTTTGTGCATATTGTATTTCTTCATTTGGGAGTAAAAGCAGAGGCCTTTCCTCACGCTGGATCTCTGGGAGAGGTGGCGACGGCTCCAGATGTCTGTTCATATGCAAGAGAGCTTGGAAATTGAATATACAGCTGAAATTTGGCAAATTCAATTGAATTTTATTCCCACATTCAGTCAAGCCACAGTTTGTTTAGATCCGGAGAGATCTCCATTCTTTTGGAAAGACTTGGAGCTGCCAGATTTAATATAAAGTTTAACCGAGCAGAGTTATGAGTTTCCTTCTATAACCCGATCACAGTCCAGCATAGCATTAGCATTAGCATTAGCATTAACATAAACATTAACATTAGCATCAACATTAACATTAACAAACTCTATTGTTGCACATTTGGCTTCATCTGAGCTCTTTTACTCCCTGCTAAAATTTTATTTCCTCAAAACTTTATGCTGCAAAAAAATGGCTGATGATTGACAATAAAATAAATAAATATATATATTTATTTATTTATTTATTTTATTGTCAATCATCAGCCATTTTTTGCCACATACATACATACACACACTTTGCCATGCAAAAGTTTGGGATTGGTAAGATTTTTAAGGATTTTAAAAGAAGTTCACCAAGGCTGATTTATTTGATTCAAAATAAACTTCAATATTATGAAATATTTCTACAATGTAAATCAGCTGTTTTCTATGTGAATATATAGTAAAGTGTAATTTATATCCTGTGATCAAAGCAGAAAAAAAGTAGGCCTACTAATGTATGGGCTACATGTGAGTAGAAATGGTAGTATGAAATGGTATTTCACAATAAAAGAACATTTAACAGTTTATTTTTATTTAATAGTGCATAGTTTACATCATAGACGTTTCTGCATTAACGCATATTTAAATATAGGCATCGAATGAAAGCGCTATTGTGCAGTTCTGTGATGAACCAGTGCGACAGTAGCGCGGGACGCTCGGCAGGGGGCGCTGCAGCCCCTCTTATACTCATACCGTTATATTACTTAACAAACTCGACAAATGCATCATGTAATGACATATTTGACGATCAAATATATTTAAAAATATTAATGTATATTTAATAATTAAATAAAAATACATTTAAATAGATCTTTGGGTAAACTGCATTGCATTTCTTTTTTCAAGCTTTCTTTGTAATAAATACATAAAAAAGTGAGAAATACGCAATGGCTTCTTTCTTTCTTTTTATATATAAATACGTGACGGGATTCTACAACAACTCGTTGTTATTCCTGTATAAAGTCGTGCGCGTCAGTTTTCTATCGCGTCTCCGGGCACACACACACACACACACACACACCTCTTCATCAGTGCTCGAGTCCTGCTGGAGTTATTCGTCAGATTTGCAGGGTGGTCCTTCAGGCTGTTCATTGAGGAGGAGAAAAAGTGAGTCCAGATGCCAGTGTGCGCACAGCTGTGCCGCGTAAACGCGCGTCAAACGCTCCAGAACTGAGGAAAACGCGAGAGAACGCCTTTCACAATCGCCGAGTACTGAGAGATATCTCTCGCCACGCAGTTTGGGAGGAAACACAACAAACTTGGAGCGAATAAACATGCAACTTGTTGATGTTTCGCAGTGCGCGTGAAGCGCCATGATCTCTCCTGTCAACAGGTAAGAGCAATCCCAGTTTGGAGAAGAGCAAATCCCAGTTTGGAGAAGAGGAAAACATGTCTGAGGAGAAGTGAAGCAGACCTTCGGGATTATCTTTAAACTTCTTCACGCTTATGTTCACCATGAGGACTACAGTCTGATCCCGGATCCAGGATCATGTCCCGCGGCCGAAGCCGACAGAAAGACTGGACTTGGAGAGATTTGTGAATTCTGATCTCAGTTATTATATTCTTGTGCTGATATGATGGCCTCGGAGGTGGTGTGTGGACTCATATTCAGACTCATTCTCCCAGTGTGCCTCGCTGCAGGTAAGACACACACTAAACACTAATCAACCAACACTTGCTTTAAGCTTATAAGTTTAAAAAAAATAAAATCAGTATAACTTTTAAAATATTAGTAAATCTTTATATCATTGAAAGCTTTTTTTTTTATATCTTCAATTAAACTACCTTATTTATACTCATCAATCAATGATTGATGAAAAGCCAAATTGTAAATATGATTATAAACAGTAACTGGTTTACTAGATGGCTTACTGGACGTGTCTTGTCTTGTTTAATATGCATTTCCAATTTTTATGGTGTTCAATTAATACACTACAAAAAAATAAATAATTAAGTTCTTCCTCAATATTTTTGTTTTGTTTGTTTCCAGCACAAATATCTAAGCGTTATTAAATTATATACATTTACTGGAGAAGCAAAATGACTGAAGATATTAAGACTTGTTTACTGGGGGAAATCACCAAACTTGTGAGTTTCTGCATAAAACAAGAACAAATATCTGCTATGGCCTAGGACAAATAAACGTATTAAAGATTATTTGATAAAGATTATTTATAAATAATAAAATAAAATAATTGTAATATTATTTAATAATATTTAATAATTATTTATATAAAATAAAGATAATTTTTCTGACCCCATTGGCAGATATTTGTTCTTTTTAAGCATAAATTTGCTTAACTTTGATAACAAAAATTCACAAACTCAGACTTAATATTTTAAGTTATTTTGCTTCTCAAGTAATGTATCTTGATTTACGAATGTTTAGTATTTATACAATATTTTGTTCTGGAAAAAAAGGTAACACTTTACAATAGTTACATTAGTTAACATAAATTAATAATGAACTGCACTTCTACAGCATTTATTAATCTTAGTTAATGTTAATTTCAACATTTACTAACACATTATTAAAATCAAAAGTTGCATTAGTTAACATTAGTTAATGCACTGTGAACTAACATGAACACACAATGCACAGCTGGATTTATAGGTAACAAAGATGAACAAATACAGTAACAAATGTATTGCTCATGGTTAGTTCATTAAGTTAATACATTAATGTTAACAAACAAAACCTTATTGTAACATAATACTGGAAAACAAGACACATTTTTTGTTTTACAGAGTACAGTAATTTTAGTCATTTTGTAAACCAGGCTCTGTCAAAAACACCTCGACTATAAACTTATACTGATATTAAAGCTTGCCAGTTTCACTGATTATGATCTTCTACTTTCTGGACTGTAATTAATTGCATAAATTAGCATCTAATCATAAGCTTAACTTGCGGTGTGGTCATTAAAGAAGAACACAATACATGTAGATGATGAAGGATGAGACGTTCATATGTTTTAATGCTTCATGTAGTGATAAATGAGCAAAGTAACGAGCTCTTGAGGTTAAGAAGACCCAGCACGCACTGGACATAAAAAGCCATCGATTATGACTATTATGATTGATTCATTGATGGATTTATTGATTTATAGTGCAAACACAGTTCTCTTACCGAGGAGGCCTGAATCCGAATGACAATTAGTCAGAATGTGGCCACATCATTACCTGAAGTTTAAATGTTAGTTTGCAGATGTGCTCTACTCTTTAACTATGAAAAAGCACTGATTTGTGTGCAGTTTTATTATGGTAACGTTTATGCTCTGTTTTGGTTCTGTTTGCCTTGTTCCCTGTCACTGTTAGTTGCCCTAGTTAGTGTGTGCCAGTGTGTTCCCTTAATAGTTACTGATGATGTTCACCTGTTGTTCTTTATTTACCTCATTACTCCTTTGCTGCGTCCCAATTCGCACACTATCCCACCTAAATAGTATTTCTTATTTAGGATTAGTGGCTCTCAAATCGAATGTTGAAATGAAAATTCCAAAGATATAATCCAAATATTGTGTGTTGGACGAGGATTCAATTAGAACTACAAACTCAAATAAAAAGTGTTAAAAAACTACAAAATGGCGGATCTGCGAGTCTGCCGGTTAAGTAGAGAGGTTTAGATAAAGGGGTTTGAGTGATTATTATACAGTATTTAACCTGCTGAAAATATATTTATTCAATGTTATCCACATTATATTTAATCTGCAACATCATTGTGAACTTTTATGAAGATATGTCATTAACCTTTAATCACATCATTATGAAACACACGAGGAGAGTCTCCGAGATCAGATCAGCGTGCTTCTACATTTCTCTCAACAGTAGGACGTTAAAGTGAATTAAATGTGGAGGATTTTAACTGTGAAAAGATGATTGACAGCACAGTTTAAACACACTTAACTATAAATGTTCGTTAAAGACGCGATTATGATGGAGTAGTTAGTTACTCTTCTGCTACACACTCAAAAGTATCTACTTTTTCTCTTCAGAAAACAGTATAGTTTATATAATATCCCTGATATTCTCCAGTTTCCCTACTGGATTTATTATTATTATTAAACATAGTTTTGTTCTATTCCTCACGATCGTACGCTTCATTCTGGCCACCGTTGTTTTGGATTCAGCAGTCTTTCCCTGTGAGGATTCAGACTCTTTTGGTGTAAGATGAGTAATTCTGCGCTCGACGTCTGTCAAAACAGGCTGTCTGCTGAAGTAAGCAGGATCTCTTCCGCTCTCAGCTCTGGTTTTCCCCCAGATCCACTACAGAACCCTTGATATTTACATTCTCAATTGTCTGGTTTGAGTGAAACGCCTCTGTGTCCTGATAGTGTTGAATGTCTGTCGAACATCTGCCTCATCTGACTCACACACAGTCTGTTTTTACAGATAGTGAGGGCTTGACTTCTTAAGCCTCCTGTCTCGGATCTCTAACAATCGAGATGTGTGCTTCCCACGACCCGCTGGTACGCCAGAAACACCCAACACTGTTTATTTGTGATAAAACGCCCAATGGAGTCGAGATCAGAGAGTCGAACAGCCGACCTGTTTAACTGAACTCAGAGCTGTTCCACATCTCAATCTAGTCAGCGGCGATAGTGTTTGTTCCCTACGATAAAAAATAGGCCACAAAATTATGTTAAACATTGGGTCGTGTTTTAATCAATATCAAAACTTGCACGACTGGTGCATACTGCTCAAAAAATCACAGTGTGGGAGGAGAAACTGACCATTCAAGAGCTGTACGAGGCATTTAAAGCAAGCTAAAAGAGTTGTTTCTGATGATACACACATTTTACATATGAATTTAAATTTGTTACCATCAGGGAGATGATTCAGGGTCTTGATGTGTAAGTTTAATCGTTATAAAAACACTTTTGTACCAACATTTTAAATAGAGATTTTCAAAATTGTGGGGTTTTGCTGCTAGTTTTTATAATTGAAATGTTGTTATATTCTAATTATTGTATGTTATACTGTGTTGTGTGTGATAGAAGTGGTATACTGGACGTTTCATGTTGTCCAAGACAAATTTCCGCGGAATGGGAGAATAAAGTAGATATTAAAGTAAAGTAAGCAGGTGTCCTGTCCACTTTTCCATTTTTTCGAGTCATTTTTCCCACATAAAGTCTTTGTTAAAGAGTTCATGAATCAACCATCTACGAGGACAATCATTGCAAACTTTGATTTGAAGCAAAGAAAAGTTTTAAAAAATCACTCAAAAGGACAAGACTGGAAAATAACTACAAGAATCCCAATAAAGTCAGCATGAAACTGCAGTTGTGCTTCTGGAACAAGAACAAATGTAGGAATTGGAATTGTAGGAATCAATGGAATTGATTGGATGTTTGTGGTTTGCTATTGGCTGATGTCATGTGAGTGACAGGTTGAGTTATGCACGATATATCAGCCACCATATAGGTATGGCCGATATACGTTCATTTTTAATGTTATCGTTATCGGCCCAATAAGAAAATATGGCCAATATTCTGATGTAATGGATACCATCCCTCATACTCTTCAGCATGCTCTAATGGTATAGGCTTGATTGCAGCCAAAAAAGTAATACTCCTCAGTTGGAAAACTTCACAAGCCCCTCGTTTCCGGAGATGGTTAAATGAGATGCTTTATATTATCCAAATGGAACAGTTATATTTTGGGGAGTTCTGCTCACAAAAGGAAGATTTGAAGCCACATGGGGACCTCTCTTGAGACTTTTGGAAGTTTAACATTTATTTTCTTCTCCTGTGGTGAATTAACTGAATTATAAAACAATTGTGAATATTGCAATTTATGTTTATTTTCTCAATAGTTATCTTGCATATATTTGCTGACTAGGCAATCCAGACCTTTTTTTTGTTGTTGTTTGTTTTTGTGTGTTAATGTGAAAATGTGGCCGATATATTAAAGCCGATAAATAATGGCTTATTTCCTTCAGCTGAGACGCCTCAGATGCCATGTTCAACATTAAGGGTTTTGAATTGCTTGAAATATGATTGGAATCACTTGAAAAAAGGAAAATACAGTTCAATGTGCAGCACAAGTCTGTCATATCGGCTACATAAACTTATAATGAGAACATCATAATTGTGTGCTTGTGACGTGGCTGTTAATGGTGAGCCTTTTGTTTTAGTAATCAGGTTTAAAATTATATGCACATTTTTATTTAGATTTATCGGCCAATATATGGGTTATCGGCTTTCAAATATAAAGAACTATCGGTTATCGGATCGGCCAAAATGTTCATCTCTAACATGAATTTATCACAATAATGATGTGCACCGATAAATAATTCAGATAAACACTGCAATATTCCATAAAAAATTATAATTGCTGGATCTGTTGTTTCATAGCAGTTCCAGAATGCAGTGCAAAAACCTCAGGCAAGTAAAGAGAAATTCTGGTTATTAATAATATTTCACAAAAGTTGCATTACATTTTTCTGTCCAGATGTATTTCACCCAGTATTTTTGTACTTAGCAATATATTAGCACAAAACAAACCAAAAGTTGTTGCAGTGTGCTTCAATACAGTCATTCATGATGTTTAATGATGATTAGGATGCTGTCTGATACGATAGGAGTCTACATAGACGGCTCACTTTTGGACTTTATTTCAACCTCAAGGATCATGTAAAGGTCAAATCCTGCTCTTTTGTGAGGCTCAAAGCATCCGGCTTCTAAAAAGACCTTCATAGTCCAAATAAAGCCTGCACTCCTCTCTGATTTTTAAATGTTATATCCGTATCAGGTCAATCACTTCAGCATCATAAACACATCTTTAAGTGATGGCTGTAAACACCAGACCTCTCGTGGGTGGGACGCTGACGAAGGCGAACCTAGGTTTCACGTATACCTAAATATTTTATTGCTCTCTGAGGAAATATTTTGTTTGCTCTTATACAGAGAGTAAACAACAGTTATTTACCTTTATAGAGGACGTGATACACAAAGGTACAACCAAACCTACCAAGAACAGCACAGTTTGTGCAAATATTTGCGACTGCTTCCTTTTATATACAGCTCTCTTCATCAGAAACAACATGCAAACTTTGCATTATGTTGAATTATTACTTACGATCTGACATTTGGACCATAACAGTGCTTTAGTTCGACCCAGCACAGGTAGAAGCGTTTATGTTCACACACTTGCATATACAGTCAAACACACATTTATTCAGACACATTTCTCACATGATCACAGTTTATTCGCTATAGTTTAGAAAATGGTAATAAAATATGAGCAGAACTCAGTTGATATTTGACTGGTTTTGTCCGTCCTTCTGTTAGACTGTCTCACACAAGAATTATGTTGAATATTGTCAGCTGTTAAATTTAACTACACAATTAGATAATACCAGTTTAGCTCAACCAATCACCAAGCAATGCTTCATTGTGTTCAGTCTGTGTGTAAAAAGAGCATTAGCAATTAAAGAAGAAACACTTCAGCAAAACATGATCAGCTCAAAGTGTCCCAATCATTTCTGGTCCCACATTTGTATAAATGTCACTGGTAGTCTCTGTATGAAGAATTAATGGCTATAATATGTCACAGTTTACTTTATTTTGCTCTCCTCACTTACATAAATGAACTATAGTGTCCTGCACACACTAGTGAAAACATATAAAAACTTATATCTGGTGTCTGAATCATGTTGAGTTTTCCTGTGTGTCTCAGGCCTTCAGAATGAAGATCTGCTTTCGAGATCCACGTCTCTCTCTGTTGTTTGATCTGGGGTTTGGAGGTGGTTGAACTGAAACCACACGTAGTGTTTTGTTAGACAGCTGCTTCATTTGTGGCTTTTCAGAATTAAAAAGAGAGTTTGGAACATTAAAGACGTTGTTGACACACACTGTACACAGTCACGCTCTCATTACGGCTCTGTATTCCTCTAAACGGCCCACTGTGAAGCTACAGAGGACTAGTGCACACGTTTGACCCAGTGCCTTTTAACTCTGGCTCGACTAGCCTAGCCTTGACTGATTGAAAGCAGAACAGATTTTTAGCTCAAATAAAAACTAAATGTTGTTAAAGGCAAAATTTAAAGACGAAATTAACTTTGAACTATTGACTTTTCCATACAGAGAATGTTAGCCGCTAGCCAAATAACTACCAATTTCAGAAAGCTCGTGATCTAGTCTGTATTCTGATCAAATACAATCCAGGATCATTGGAAAAATGTATATCTGTGGTGACAAAAATATGTTATTCACTTTTAAAATAAAATGTAAGGATTCTCTCGGAAATATGACTTTATGGAAATATTGTAAAATGGGTCTCCAACCGCAAGTCTTGACTAATTTACATTAAAGGTAGGAAAAGATTCATTGTCTGTTGTCATAATTATGTATTTTCTGAATGTTCAAAACGTCAGTTTTAAAACAAAACAGTTTTTTAAAATGTTTTAAAAACGTTTTTTCTTGGTTGTTTGAACGTTAAAGGAACATTCCATTTTGGGATTGTTACTTTTGAATGTTCTCTGAACATTCTATAACAAGTGGTAACATTTAAAAAAGGTTCCATGAATGATGTAATGATGTTTTTGAGAACATCATTAAAGCCCAGGTTTGAGTGAGCGTTCTGTTAACGGTATACTGGAGCGTTAACGTTCTTTGACAGAACCGAGAGTGTTCTCTGTTAGCTGGACTGTTGAGAAATCTGCCCTGAGCAAAACTCCCAATCATGCAGGAATCCGCAAGGAATGCAGGAATCCACCATTAAAGGCCCCCTGAAATCACAATGTAAGTTTTTTTTAGCTTTTAGTATGAATATGTTAGCCTTACGGTTATGAATAAGCTCCAAAACAATGACAAAATTCACATTTAGGAGATATAAGCATTTAAAAATTAGTCTCTCACTTCCGCCAAAATGTATCA
>FLSR01004875.1:887346-899296 GCA_900092035.1 Leuciscus waleckii | reverse complement strand
ACGGCTGAGCTTGCTCCGCTAGCAGAGGCAACCTAACACTAGGGGGAAGGTGTTCATTAAAAGGTTCGGGCATTGTTGAACGGGGTGCAGTGCCGGGGAAAGCTGCGGTGTATGGCTGAGCGGAGGGAGGAGGAGAGTGGGGCCTGGGGCATGGCCCAGGACTGCTGAAGGCCTGCTGCCCTGTCCTGCACTCATCTTCTAATGCGTGAATTGAAAGCAGTGATATAAAAGGGCAGCCTTGCGGGATTATGTGCATCGTGAAGTTTAAGTGGCTGAGCAAAGATAGCAGTTTGCATTTTGCAACGTTTGGACTGCCTTGGAAGGTGTATGGAAGTAAAATAATGGCAAATGTTTTTGAAACAAAAAGCCTGTTGAATTGCACTACTTGGAAAAAAATATCCATTGCATTAACCATGTTTGCATTTTAATGCATTATAATTTTAGGGCTTGCATTTTTATGGGCTGAAATTAAGCATGGTTGAATATTTAAGCAGTGAATATTTCAATTCAAAACATTTCAAACACATTTTTCATTAATAGAAATTCAATAATCCATATTCACCTTTCATATTTCACTTCCAAAATATTCAAACTGTTTAAAAATACAACTTATAATATTCAACAGTAAATTTTCGGTCCATTTTATTTTTCTTACAAATTCGCTTCCACAAATTTAGTGGTTCAAATTCGACAGTAAATTCAACATCGACATCCAGGAAAAGCAGTAGATTACCGAGCATAATCTGCCGGTTGTCCTGCAGGTGACCTCATAAATCTGTCTTCTTACGATGCACTTGGGGATTTACGATTAATCCAGACCACTCGTAGTTCTACGAAGATTTTCAAGTGCTACTTAAGTTACGATGCTTTTTGGAAACAGACTATAATATTAAGATCAGTCGTACGATCGTTTTTACGAACTTCTTAGGCTTACGATGCTTTTGGGAAAAGCAGCCCAGAGCAACAGTTAGAGCAAGCCATTCATTCATAAAAACTGATTTTTAGAAATGTAAGTGTATTTTGATAGGGCTGCACGATTATGACAAAAATCATAATTGTTGATTATTCCCTTGAAATTGTAATTAATTACGATTATCACAATTTACATTGAATAATGTTTTGAATAGTTTGGCCATGGGACCCACATTTCCTCATGGTCATCAAGCTGCGACCCACCTTTTTAGGAATTATATAGGCATATTATAATACATTTGTTTACACAAAAATTGTTGACACACACAAGTACTGTCCTCCTTTACTTAAAGGTGAACTAAGTAACTTTTTTGCCTTAACCGAACAGCTTCGGAGTCATTGGAATAGTTATATGACTTTTTCGGGTTGAATGGTGGTCGTCTCGCACCCCCCACGCGCCTGTGAGCCGAAAACCACCCTTGCAACTTTGGGCCGGCGGGCCGCCGTCATGAAGTATCGCGTGATATCAGGTCTCACGATGTACAGCGTAATTGCTTTACGGCACTGCACATATACACATACACAATAGGGATAGCTCACAGATGAAGTTATTACAGAGGCCAGATAAGATTGTGGGATATCAAAGGCAACGAAGGATACATCTATGCTATGAGATTCTGAATTGTGATATAAAAATGTGCAATTACATTTTTTAATGCGAGCTTATATCTCACAATTTAAAGCTTTTTTCTGAGAAAAAAGAAAAAAAATTCTGAGAAAAACAATTGCGAGTTATAAACTCAGAATGGTGAGAAATAAAGTCAGATTTGCAAGATTCGCAATTCTGAGAAAAATGGGAGAGACAACTATAACTTAGCTTTCTTAGATGATAAGAGCAAATCATTTGTAACTCTAATGAGAGCAGTTTCAGTACTATGAAGGTAAAAGAGTAGCAAAACTCGAGAGCACGTAGATGTGAATTTGAGAACTTGTACAATAAATATTCGTACTTGTACGTGAACATTTACACTCATAGCTCCAATGTGAAAACCTGTAAAATAAGGTTTTGAATGAGTTGAATAAGTTGAAATTTGCAGTTCGCAGACAGTAGTCACAAACCTGTATTCTGAATTTGAAGCTGCAGAAATGCATTCACAGAAATACAGTGACAGACACAAACTTGTAATATATATTTACATTTATCTTACATTCACATTAGCAATACAACCTCAATTAGGCACTTGCAACTTCTCAAATCTGTCACTGCAATTTCAAATCTCGCGCCTTGACTTTTGCTCCTCTTTTCATGATCTATTAGGTGCAAAACTAACTTGTGCACTTGAAACTCCGTAGCATGATTTAAGCCGCACGACCAGGAGGACCTACCAGCTGGTAAACCATGAGCAGTGTGATTTGGAACGCTCGATCGGGAGGGCTAACGCCGCTTCTTGACGGGAGCAGCTCACGGAGCCAGGCGGATAGGCCCCACTGGCCAACGAACGAGGAGCAGTGTAATTTGAAATGCCTACCGGCCGATGAACAGGGAAACAATTCTCATGGCATCGGATGGGTAATCTAAGAAAGGAAAGGTTTGAATGGGAGGCTCTCGCAGCATCCGACGGGAGTTCAAAATCGGCATCGGATGGTTAAGCGTCGGCAGTAGTTGAAAGAAAAAGCATTGTGCGTGAAGGGAGAAATGGAGCTCTTGTGGGAGCGGAGGAGATAACATTGCTGTGGCAGTGAAAGTAGGTTGGATGGAGAAACTGATCTCCTGTGTAAGCGGAGGAGATGACGCTGCTGCGGATGGAGTTGGATGGAAAAACTGAGCTCCGGAGCTTAGAGATGGTGGGTTGAAATGGGTGGGATGAAATGGCTGAGACGGCTGAGCTTGCTCCGCTAGCAGAGGCAACCTAACACTAGGGGGAAGGTGTTCATTAAAAGGTTCGGGCATTGTTGAACGGGGTGCAGTGCCGGGGAAAGCTGCGGTGTATGGCTGAGCGGAGGGAGGAGGAGAGTGGGGCCTGGGGCATGGCCCAGGACTGCTGAAGGCCTGCTGCCCTGTCCTGCACTCATCTTCTAATGCGTGAATTGAAAGCAGTGATATAAAAGGGCAGCCTTGCGGGATTATGTGCATCGTGAAGTTTAAGTGGCTGAGCAAAGATAGCAGTTTGCATTTTGCAACGTTTGGACTGCCTTGGAAGGTGTATGGAAGTAAAATAATGATTGGCATGTTTCAGGGTGACAGAGGAAGTCCAGGACCAGTGGGACCACTTGGAATGAAGGGGGAGGGTTACCCCGGACCACGGGTGCGTAAAGGAGACAAAGACTTGATACGAACAACACAGAAACAAAATACTTTGATACGAACAACACATAAAACAAAAGCAGTAATATCTATACATGTGATATATTCTCAGGGGCTTCAAGGGTTGCCTGGGCTGCCGGGTGAAGTTGGACCTGAAGGACAAGGAATTCCTGGCCCAAAGGTATTGGTCATTATGCAATTTTAAAATAAACAATTGCTGACTTGATCTTTCAGAAAGTGAGAAAGTAAGCATTTTTGCTAAAGTGATGTTGTTTTCAGGGAGACAGGGGCTCACCCGGAGCTACTGGCCCTTCAGGGCCCCCAGGAATTGGACTGCTGGGATCAAAGGTTCAATATCACTACTTAAAACTTAATGTATGTAGATCCAATACACATTTTATGTTGATTAATTCTTATGAGATTTTTATAGGGTGCAGTTGGCCAGCCTGGTGCTCCAGGTCTTCCAGGCCCTCCAGGAGAGGGAATTCAGGGTCCCAAGGTAAGGCTCCAAGGCCTGCCGGCCTCATTAATACAGTAGCTCTATCAACTAGCACATAAAGCTAAACATAACTTTATCATACAAAAGCTTAGAACTCTAAAAAAACATTGTGTCATCACAGGGAAACTCTGGGTTTCAAGGCCCCCCTGGTCCAAGAGGGCCTGCTGGTGATGGCCTGCCAGGAGAGAAGGTACTAGAAAGGCAAACACTGACTGATTGTGTTATGTCAGTATGGATAATAATATAGTACTGTTCAAAAGACAATGTAACAAAGTCTGATGGTTTTAGGGTGACAGAGGCCTATTGGGTGAGCGTGGGAGAAAAGGAGAGAGAGGAGAATATGGAGTGCCTGGACAATCAGGAGCCAAGGTAATATACTGGATATCAGTTTGCAAAGGCTCATATCATGGTTTTCTGGGGAGCCTTGTAGTTGAGACCAGCTAATTTGAGTCTAAGTCCAGGCTCAGACCTGTGAAGGTTGAGTCAGAGTAAGGTTGAGACCACAGACCACAAAACATATCTATAGTGTTGTAGTATTCAAGACTGGTCTTGGGCTTGAGTCATGACCAAGTCCAAATGCTCCCAAGTCCATGAAAAGACCATTCAGACTCAAGACAGAGTCTAGTGGAGTTCTACAACAAGGTTTCTAAATTTCAATTCTAGTCCTGGAGGCATTACAAGTACAAAAACAGTTTAAGTCATGATAGTGAATATCTAACAAATTAAATATAGTTGCAAGCTGAAGACAAACTGTCTTGATTACAAGTAATCAAGACAGTTTGTCTTCAGCTTGCAACTATATTTAATTTGTTAGATATTCACTATCATGACTTAAACTGTTTTTGTACTTGTAATGCCTCCAGGACTAGAATTGAAATTTAGAAACCGTGTTGTAGAACTCCACTAGACTCTGTCTTGAGTCTGAATGGTCTTATCATGGACTTGGGAGCATTTGGACTTGGTCATGACTCAAGCCCAAGACCAGTCTTGAATACTACAACACTATAGATATGTTTTGTGGTCTGTGGTCTCAACCTTGACTCTGACTCAACCTTCACAGGTCTGAGCCTGGACTTAGACTCAAATTAGCTGGTCTCAACTACAAGGCTCCCCAGAAAACCATGATATGAGCCTTTGCAAACTGATATCCAGTATATTACCTTGGCTCCTGATTGTCCAGGCACTCCATATTCTCCTCTCTCTCCTTTTCTCCCACGCTCACCCAATAGGCCTCTGTCACCCTAAAACCATCAGACTTTGTTACATTGTCTTTTGAACAGTACTATATTATTATCCATACTGACATAACACAATCAGTCAGTGTTTGCCTTTCTAGTACCTTCTCTCCTGGCAGGCCATCACCAGCAGGCCCTCTTGGACCAGGGGGGCCTTGAAACCCAGAGTTTCCCTGTGATGACACAATGTTTTTTTAGAGTTCTAAGCTTTTGTATGATAAAGTTATGTTTAGCTTTATGTGCTAGTTGATAGAGCTACTGTATTAATGAGGCCGGCAGGCCTTGGAGCCTTACCTTGGGACCCTGAATTCCCTCTCCTGGAGGGCCTGGAAGACCTGGAGCACCAGGCTGGCCAACTGCACCCTATAAAAATCTCATAAGAATTAATCAACATAAAATGTGTATTGGATCTACATACAGTAAGTTTTAAGTAGTGATATTGAACCTTTGATCCCAGCAGTCCAATTCCTGGGGGCCCTGAAGGGCCAGTAGCTCCGGGTGAGCCCCTGTCTCCCTGAAAACAACATCACTTTAGCAAAAATGCTTACTTTGCTCACTTTCTGAAAGATCAAGTCAGCAATTGTTTATTTTAAAATTGCATAATGACCAATACCTTTGGGCCAGGAATTCCTTGTCCTTCAGGTCCAACTTCACCCGGCAGCCCAGGCAACCCTTGAAGCCCCTGAGAATATATCACATGTATAGATATTACTGCTTTTGTTTTATGTGTTGTTCGTATCAAAGTATTTTGTTTCTGTGTTGTTCGTATCAAGTCTTTGTCTCCTTTACGCACCCGTGGTCCGGGGTAACCCTCCCCCTTCATTCCAAGTGGTCCCACTGGTCCTGGACTTCCTCTGTCACCCTGAAACATGCCAATGTAAATTTTATTAGAGTAAAAAAAAAAACTCCTATTAAACTATGTAATATGTATTTGTGTCTATAACCTTAGGGCCTGTAGTCCCAACACCTGGCTCTCCAACAGGACCGGAGGGGCCTGCAGGTCCTGGCTCACCCTAACAATACACAATCATCCAACATAATGATGAAGGGCATGTACAGTACATACAGTAATGTATAACATTAGGTAAGAATGCAAATAGCCAACCTTGTTGGCAAAAGCTATTTTCACTAGCTCCGCCCACCATTTCTCAGCTATTTACCTTTAGTGCAAACAGGATATTACTTCTTTTTACACTTTGTGTAAATAGCATCTATCTCTATTTGCACTTTGTGAGACATATACGTACCTTTGAACCAGGCAATCCTCGACCCGGAGGTCCAGGTAATCCCATCATACCTAAACTCCCTGGTTCTCCCTATAAATGAAAGGAAATATGTTATCAATAGCGATCATTTTTTAAAATGGTTATAGTGTACTGTATATAAGGCAATGTGATCAGTGAGCGATCATATTAGTTTTGTATAATTTATAAAGAGCTGGAGTGTTACTGCCATATTGAATATCAAGAATATTCAAGAATATCAAGAAAGCATTGATGGAATATAATTATAGTTTAAAACAATAGATACTTTTGAAGAAAAAAAAGAGTTGTATTAACAATAGCTAGGACACATTTCTCAATACTTTTTCAAAACTCTTTACACAGTTGTCATTACCAACTTTCAACATGTCACAGCAGTTAATTTGACATTCAAAATGCACTAAAACTACAAAAACACTTCGGGCCCTATCTTGCACCCAGCGCAAGTGACTTTGTACACCGACGCATGTATCATTCCTATTTTGCACTCGCGCAAAGCGGACTTTTCCCTCCACAGAAGCACGTCGGTAAGTTAGGAAATACACTTGCGCTCCCGGGGGCGGTTCAGCGCAAAGAGGAGGCGTGTTCCGGCGCAAACGTTCCTTCATGCTATTTTGCAGGTTTAGAAAACAATTGCGCCACTAACCAGGAAAAAAATAGTTTAAAGTCAGTGGCGCGTTGCGCATGTTATTCAAATGCTATTTTAAGGGCGCATGCTTGGCCATAATCAATGTAACGTGTGCACAACGCGAGCATCTCTTCTTGACAGACACAGATCTCGCTTCAGTGGCAGGAGAGATCAATATATCAAAGAAAATAGAGAAATGATCAGACAGTGCTACATCGTTAATAACAATCGATGAAATGTTTAGACCCTTACTGATAAGTAAATCTGGAGTGTGTCCATGATTGTGTGTGGGTCCATGTACATGCTGAGTCGGATCAAAAGTTTTTAAAACAGTTTTGATTTCTTTTGCCATTTTGTTTTCTGCATTATCTATGTGAATGTTAAAATCTCCAGCAATGGCAAAACAGTCAGACTCTGAGGTACTTGTTGTTAACAGTTCTGTAAATTCCTCAGCAAAGGCTGGAGAGTATTTTGGAGGCCTGTAAATAATGATGAGTAAAATGCGTGGAGCACCTTTTAATACAATACCCAGATATTCGAAAGACGAGTAGTTCCCAAATGTTATTTGCTTACATTGATAGATATCTTTAAAAAGAGCAGCTAGACCCCCACCTCTTTTAACAGCTCTGCAGACACTCATAAAAGTAAAGTTAGGAGGGGCTGTTTCATTGAGGATTGTTGCACTGCAGCTGGTTTCTAGCCAGGTTTCATTTAGAAACATAAAGTCCAGGTTGTTTGTGGTTATTAAGTCGTTGACTAGAAGTGATTTATTTTTAAGTGAGCGAATGTTTAAAAGAGTTAACTTAACAGACTTACTTTTCCCCACAGCAATATTAGTTTGACGTGTAATAGGCACCAGATTAGTTGGGTTTGCTGTACGGCTATTGAAGGCCTTGACTTTCTATCATGGAATTGAACAGCAATAGAGAAAGATACAGGCACACTGGGTTCCCGCTTGTTTTGTAAACATTTGAGAAAGTTACTGTTATCAAAACGGGGACCCGACACATATCACTGAGAGCTGGTATCAGTTGTTTTTGGTTCACCTCGAGCAGATGCAGGAGGGAGTGGGCGCTGGCGTTGTGGCAGAGGCCGAAGAGCTCTCACAGAGGCAGGGGGGGGGTGAGCTGGGCCTGCAGGCTTTGGTGGGAGCGGTGCCCTACGTTTTTTGGTTGGTATCTGGGGGCTTGCAGCAAAAGAGTGTGATAGTCTGGTTGCAGCATGCACTAATTCTTCCATTTTCTGTGAGAAGCACAGGAGTGGAGTTGGTGGCGAGAGGGTGAAAGTGTCTGGTGAAAGGGGCTGTTGCTCTGGTGTTATCGGAGGCTGGGATATGCTGTCCTGGCTTGCCTGGCTGTTTTCCTGGAAGTCGTCCTTGGGTGCTGAATCTTGGAGCAGTTCTGATGTGTCTGTCTGTGGTGAGCTCTGTGGGCAGGGCTCAGCTGAGATTGTGTCCATGAGCAGAGGTCGTTGTGTCTCAGTGGTGTTATCATTGTCCTTGTGTGATATGTCAACATCATGTCCATTCTGAGGTGAAGTCCTGTGGTCATTCATACTGTGTCCAGGTGTGTGTGTGCCGTTCTGATTGAGTGGATTGGCACACACTGCAGAAGGATGATTGAGGGAGCAGTCGATATTGTCCTTTAACACTCTTGAACCAAGTTTGTTTGGGTGATGGCCATCCCGATGAAATAGTTGTCTCTGACTCCAGAAGAGATTGAAGTTGTCAATGAAGTTTATTCCTTTTATATTGCAGGTTTTTTGCAGCCATGTATTAATCCCAAGCAACCGTGAAAACCTGTTTGTTCCTCTTGCTGGGAGTGGTCCACTGATGAATGTCTGAATTTTCAGTTTTTTAAGTGTTTCAAAAAGTTCATTGAAATCCTTCTTAAGGAGTTGTGACTGCTCTTTATGAATGTCATTCTTCCCCACATGAATTATGAGTCGATTTGCAGTCTTATGTTTCATCAGAATGTTTTGAAGTTCGCTGTTTGTATCAGAAGTTGTTGCTTGTGGAAGGCAGCATGTAGTTGTATCCCTGTTGCTAATGTTTCTGATTATGGAGTCTCCCACTATCAGAGTCCTGGGCTCGGCTGCGCTCTGAGCTGAGGGCCGCTGTCAGCTCGATCTTGAGCGCCAGTTAGCATCAGTGTTAGCTACTGGCTGATACAGTCTGTGTTCGATCATATTCATCACGTTTGGGGGTTCCTCATTTGCATTCATTAGTACTTCAAATCTGTTCTCAAGATGTATAGGTGTTGGTAGGAGACCAGTGTTTGCAATCTTTGTCAGAGCTGTATCTGGGGTAGAGGATGCTACTGCGGTAATATGTGATGCTCGTGACAATCTGATGTCTCGAGTGCCTTTTGGTCTCGCTCCCTGTTTGTGCCATCGATTTGTAAGTCGATCGGCTTGTTTCTCTACCTGTCGAGGAGCGCTTGTTTCATGGGACTCACCGGCTATATGCTGAGGGTGTCCCTGACGAACCTCTGTTTTGTGTTCCGTCTGGTTTGGTGGTCCCGTAAATAACTTTGTTTCATGAACTGCAATCCTTTGTAAAAGTCTGTGGCAGTTAGTGCAGCAAGTAGATTCCAGAAGAGGCATTTTCTCTCTTATCCTTGTAGGCAGTTGTGTTTTCCTTTCCCCGGAATGTAAGCTGGTCGGGTAGAAGAATTCTGCGTTTTTGTGGTAATCCAAACTTTGTCGTTTGAGCACTGTGCTGATTTGCTGAAGATAAAAGGAGCTAAAATATAAAAATATAGAAGATAAAATATAAAAGCGATAGAGCAAAGCACGGAGCAGTAAGCAAGAGCGTCCGAACAGTAGCTGAGCTGAGCAGGAAGATGTTAACTAATGAACCTTATTGTAAAGTGTTACCAGAAAACCTCACGATCAAGCCTGTATTATTTTAAGCCTCAGTTGTATTGAATAAACGTCATTCTAGTCATTTAGCGATTTGGGTTTTAGAAAAGGCATTTAAATCAAATGTATTAATATGTATACATACATGTTTCTTCATCATTGTGATCCGTTTAATAAAGTCATTCTAGACTGTTTTAGGAATTTTCAGCGTTCCATATAGTTTAGTGAATAAACCTTCGGCTGTGCATGCTGAAAGGTGACATATTATGCCCCCTTTCACAATATACATCTATGGCGTCCCCAGAAAGTGTCTGAAATTTCAGCTCAAAATTCCCCTTATTATAGCTTGTCAAATTTGCCCATTTTTGGGTTTGAGTCTTTCAGCCAATCACAGCAGTGGGCATTTACACTGAAGTCTCACAGCAGACACGCCCCTTCAAACGGAGCATTCAAACCAGAGGCTAAAATCAGGCTCTGAAAAATGCCTTTTATTTATAAATTATGAAATACTAGTATTATACAGTAAGTGCACCCCAGGAAACCTTATGAAACAATAAAACAATGCAGTTCATGACCTCTTTAAAGGGATACTCGGGGGGCGCGGCTCTGCTGCTGACCCAGTGTCTCACCTGTCTGTCTCGTGTCATGTGATTTTTTTGTTGTTTTAAGTGATTGAGCCCGCATTCTCTTTGTGGCAAAATGAAGTTCAGCGTTGGCATGTTACTTTGGCTGGCTGTGTGCCTTCTCCGTGGTTTAATCGCCGAAGTATGGAGTTTATATGGAAACGCCGGAATCCTTACCTACACGCGGGACCAGCTGTTGTCACTCAGACACACAATCAAACCGGAGGACTCTGGTCTGGAGCTGCTGGTCAAGTATCCGCAACTCAAAAACATCGGAACGCGAAAAGGGACTAAAATAAAGAAAAGAGGATCAAGAGGAGGAGTGAGAGAAAGACTGAGGAGGCGCGGCAGCAGACATCCCCTACCGGTAATAACTTTCTCTAATGTTAATGGACACACGCTGGGCTACCCAGTACACCGTCCGGGAACGTGTGTGCACACATGACTACGAAATCCTGGTTGTCTCATTTCGCCCCTTTTATCTCCCGAGGGAGTTTGGACAGATCACTTCATTTGGCCTATGTACCTGGGCCGGATTTTGTGGGAGCTGCAGCCAGGATAGCAGAGAGCTACAACACCGCCCTGTCCCGTGCAACCCGTCCTGTTACTCTGGGACTTTAATTCCTGTGACCTGTCTGATCATCTACCCACCTTACATCAATATGTGGACTGTCCCACCCGCCTGGCACATACCCTAGATAAGTGCTATGGCAACATACTAGACGCCTATAAATCCATCTGCAGGCCTGCCTTGGGGAAATCTGACCATAATGTCGTCCACCTACTTCCACGTTACAGGGC
Organism: Leuciscus waleckii; assembly: GCA_900092035.1. NCBI lineage: Eukaryota > Metazoa > Chordata > Actinopteri > Cypriniformes > Leuciscidae > Leuciscus > Leuciscus waleckii. Next base: position 888,169 of record FLSR01004875.1, on the reverse strand, counting down.
TAAGCTGAGACGGGAAAAGACTGTGATTAAGGAAATTAAGATCTGGACTGAGGACTGTATGGAGGAGATGAAATGCGAGCTGGAGACTACTGACTGGTTATTTCTTAACTCATGTGACACACCTCATGAACTAATTGACACTTTTACATCCTATCTGTTGTTTAATGAAAGTAAAATCACTCGAACTAAAATTGTTAGAATATTTCCTAATAACAATTTATGGATGTTTAGCGACATTTACATTTTTTTACATTTACATTTATTCATTTAGCTGACGCTTTTATCCAAAGCGACTTACAATTGCTATATATGTCAGAGGTCGCACGCATCTGGAGCAACTAGGGGTTAAGTGTCTTGCTCAGGGACACATTGGTGTCTCACAGTGGATTCAAACCCGGGTCTCTCACACCAAAGGCATGTGTCTTATCCACTGCGCCACTACCACCCCGATGACAAATACGTTAAAAAAGTAATTAAACTAAACTATACCTGTTCCATCTCCATACAGCACTCTGACTCTGTAGGCATTATTGTCCGCCTCCGGGTCGAAATGAAAACCGTTACTGAGAGTTTCTGATATTATCATCATTCCGTGAGATGAAATTGTCCTGAGACTGAGCGCGAGCTCATGAAGCTCCGCCCCCTGTGCCATGCAGCAGCAGCTTATTTGCATTTAAAGGGCACACACTAAAACAGCGCGTTTTTCTGAGCACAAAAAAATGACAATTTAAACATTCTGTAAAAAATGATCTGTTGGGTATTTTGAGCTAAAACTTCACATACACACTCTGGGGACATCAGAGACTTATTTTACATCTTGTGA
>FLSR01004875.1:870435-886976 GCA_900092035.1 Leuciscus waleckii | reverse complement strand
GTGTGTGTGTGTGTGTGTGTGTGTGTGTGTGTGTGTGTGTGTGTGTGTGTTCTGTTTAGGTTTAATTAATTAGGTAATTGCTAATTTTATATAGCCAATCATTTGTTTTTGTTTTATGCTGTATTATAAAATTAATTTGAAAGTTTCAAACTTGAATGAATGAAGGCATTTTGAAAGAAACTTGAAACTGATTGTACAATGACAAATATTATTCTATTATCTTATGCTAAAACATCTCTGTATGTAACAAGCCATTGTTTAGACAAATTCAATATTATAGTTCAAATCAATGATGGACTTTGTCAAAGATGAGCTTTAAAGGTCCCGTTCTTTGTGATCAGAACTCAGAACTCGTTACGTATTTCTGAAGGAGGGACTTCATAGAACAAGGAAGTCATCAGCCAGTTCTTAGGACAGTGAAAACAGCGGTATACAGATAAGTAAATTGTGTGAAAAATACTGTTTTTTTACACGCGAAACATGAACGTTATATTGCACACTGTAAACACAATCAAAGCTTCAAAAACACACGAAAAACGGGACTTTTAATGAGGAAATGCTATTTTCATATCATAGCCTAATGATCTAAAGAAAAGAGTAAAATATATTTGTGGCACCTTTGAATTTAGATAATTCGAGTTTAAGACCTCATGAAAACATGGGGTTACAGTACACGTGCATGTACCATGGCACTGTACAAATGTCACGATTCCAACAACACATGATAAATTATTTAGCTAAAAAATGAGCACGTCACAGATACTTAAGTTACAAGACAAACGTAGGAATGTTTACCTGTTCTCTTTGAACGACATGCTGAATGCAATGCTCTGGCTCATTTAAAATCTTTCAAAATGTTGGAAATGTTTATCGCGCGATCGTGAGACCAGTGATCTCTACTCATAGATATCATATATAAACGCTAGATGTCTTATGGCGCAGTCACTTCCGGCATCACCGTTCGGCCATCGTCACAGTGAAGCTGTGCATTAGGTGAGTGATCAGCACGCACACAAATCCTCATATCTCGCTGAAATCTTGACGGATTTACAAACGGTTTGGTTTCTTACAAACGTTATTAACGTGGCTATAATTCATTAGGCTGTTACCAATCAAATTAAATAATTTACATTGAAAAAATATAACTCTATTAAATGAGATTATTAATTGAAATATTTAAAATTCTCTTTCTCTTGTAAAAATTTTAAAATTTTTTTTCCCTTTCCCCAAAAAAAAAAAAAAAAAAAAAACGTGTCCCGGGCAAGCGTTAATGTCGAGCCCTGATATGTTTTCCTTGATAGGTTTTCCCTGAAGAGTTACGTTGAAAACGAAAGTAAAAGAGTGACACTTGTTCATTGCGTTTTACCGTGATGAGAGTTCCGTGTCTTTATTAAAATCAACACATTATAATTAAATATCTATCATCCACCCTCGATTAATTGGAATGTTATGTTTTTATAACTTGGCCCGCCCAAACCGCGGATTATCCGTGATCCGCACAGCACTATCGCTAAACTATACGGCTTGAGAATGGACACAGGCCAGGAACGCGCAACAGAACCGTCACGGTGGAAAAAGTGTATCTGAGCATGTGACTGTCTGTCCGAGTTTTGTAAAGAGCCGGAGGCGGCACAAAATTTGGCGGAGGCGGCCGCCTCATAATTCTCTATGCAGGAAAAACCCTGACACTGCTTTTTCCCTCCTCTCTGTTTCTCTGTTGTCGGCGGTGTGGGTGCACACGCAGCCCGATAGCCCATGGACAGTTTCACACACTACAATCCCCTGCTGTAGTAATATTCCGGTCATACCTAGTACACCACACACAATTTTGTCTTGTTTATGTGTTGTGTATCCTTTGATTTGTTTGCCGGTGAAACCATAGACAGTAAAAGAAATGGACACAGCGACCCCATAGACTTCAACGGAGAAAAGTGAAGTCAGTTAGAAGCACTCACTTCCTGATGGCTGAGCGTACTGCGCAGACTCAAACTGAGCTTGACGACGTAGATGTGACATGAGCAACCTGTCTGTCTTTTAGTAGCTGTGGCAAGAGAAATCTGAATCATTCCCTTCCGAAACTTGCAGAGACGGAGAGTTTGAGTAGGAGGTGTCGATGAGCTAGGAGCAGGAGCAACTTTTGCAGTATTCTGATTAATTATTTTGTCATTTTGCCTCCACGTCCCCCTGATTGCCTGCAAGCTTCTCCTCCTGTCCATACGGTAATGTCTCTACTGTGCGACAGAGAGTCGTGTGGTTATGACGCAATCGTTAGCCTATTTTTTGTAATAAATTACACCTTGCCCAACAGTGCTGTTGTGGGTACAGCCATCATTTTTTTTTCTTTACAAACGGACCCTCACGCTACTCAAAGCAGATCTTCGAGGGTCGCTTTGTAACAATTGCCATCAGGATGTGAAGAGAGTTTTAACCAGAATAACAAAAGAGTATTTATGAAAAAATTGCCTACCCTACCTTTAATTAGTATCACCTGTTCCTTGTTTTCCTGTCATTTTGTATGTGGATTTTTACCCCTGTATTTCAGTCCTTAGTTGTCTGTTCTTGATGTTTTTGTGTTGATGATTTGGATCACTGCTCTCCTACGGTCCTGTTCTACGGTACGGGCCGCCCTCTCCTCTGGCTCTGTCCAGTTCCCTGGCTCTACTCCCACCCCTTTTCCCACCCAGCCCTTAGGCTCCACCCCGTCCTCCTGATACACTAGCCAATAGCTCTCCTCAAACCTCCACCTCCACTGGCACAAGCATGGCCCCCTGGTCACCCAGATGTACTGTGGTCTTTAGAGTGGGATCTTCCACCTTGACTTTGCCTCGGCCTTTTGACTCATTGGCTACATCATGGCTCTTCGCTCCCTTGTCTCTTCCATTGCCTGTCATCCCTCTGGCTTCACCGGTGTCCCTTGTCCTGCTGTCTCAGCCTTGGCTCACTGTCACCATGGTTTCGCTGCGGACTTCTGGGCCTGAGGCTGCGTCTGGTCCCTACACTTCTTTGACTCTAACGGGCTCCTCCTCCCTTCGGCCTTAATGTGGTCCTCGATCCCTCCTAATCAATCTCGGTCTTCCCAGCCCACATCTCCACCTTGATCCTCAGAACCCTAGGCTCCACCTCGGCCCTGCGGCCCAGCAGCATCACCCTGTTTCTCCAGCTTTGTTTCTGTTATGGCACGATAAAATTGTTCACATCAGTCGATTGTCAGTGGTGTTTGCACAGACAGAAAACAAAACAGATCAATAAAGTTCCACTAGATGCTTTTATAAAAATCCACAGGAAAATGGTCCAAATGATGGCAGCAAACACACTAAACACAAACGTGATCGGACATCAAACAGTGGAAAAGGAGGAACTGTGCTTATTAAATAAATTACCATGACAACAAAAGAGTTGCGGGAAACTGAACAAAGGAACACGTGTCTGAAAATAACAAACTAAAAGTCGATGAAAACAGGAACTTAACTGAACATAACATAACACCCCCCGCCTGGAAGACATGCCCTTGCACTATAACAGAGGATGAGAAGAGGGAGGCACGGTGGGGGCTTTGGAGGTGGATGCGAAGGGATGGTGACAGGAGATGGCGATGGAGAAATGGTGATGTGTGGATGACAACCATCCCCTGGCGGCAACAATAGTAATTGGCCGATGGCTCAGACCAAGATCCCAGCTATGAAGACAGCCCACAGCAGAGTTGAGGGAGGGAGGAGCCAGGATGTTGTTGTGGCTGACGTCATCTGGGGGACAACCGACGGAGACGAGGCAGATGGATTCAAAGGGGCAGACAGAGAGCTGATAGAACTGAGCGACATCGCTGGCACTGGAGGCGGAGGCAATGCAGCGGTGACGAGCGTCTGAGGCAGAGCCAGAGTATCCGAGGATTGAGGCGATGCCGGTGTGACAGAGGACTGAGACAAACCCAAAGGTAAGGAGGAGCCCGCTGTAGCCGTAGGGGTGGAGAGACGGAGCACACCATGGCTCGCAAGTCCATAGTGGAAGCAGAGTGAAGACTGACCAAGGGGGAACCGGTGTGACGAGGGAACCCAGTGAAGCCGCAAGGCCGAGGGTCTTAGGTGGAGCTGAAGGTGGGAGGAGCCAATTCGGAGCCGACAGGTTGACGGGATCAGATGGAGCGAAGGGATCAGTGGCCGGTGGCGGAGCCACAGGGTCCAGTGACCAGCGATGCTGGTGGTTGCACGACCTGAGGCTCAACGTCACAACAAGGTGTACCCAGAGGAGGCGAAGGGCTGCAAGCATTCAGCAGAGGTGGGGCTGGGGGACTGGCTTTTTTTCACTTTTCCAGTCATTTTTTCTTAAAAGGGACCTATTGTGCAAAATTAAATTTTACATGGTGTTTGAACAAAAATGTGTGTTGGCAGTGTGTGTACACAACCACCCTATAATGATACAAATCCACCCAGTACTTTTTTTTTAAATCCCCATAAAATATAAGCACTGTCTCAGAACAAGCCATTCACAGATTCTGTGCCTCTCCCACGACTGTTGACGGACACTGCTGTATTAGCATAAATCCACCCTGAGTGAGCTGTACACAGTCCGCCATTGTTTCGACGCCGGAGCAGGGGTAGACAAGAATGTCTCCTAAGCGATTGAGGCATTTTGTTGTTGGATGTAAGAATGAACATAGCAGTTGTCATTTACTCCCAACATCTGAGCTGCTGAAGGCACAGTGGATTGCTTTTGGTTTTGAAGGTAATGCGCCCCCGAATCTACCTAAATGCATTTATGTTTGCGCGAATCATTTTACTCCAGACTTGTGAACGAGGGTCAGGGACTACTCACAGACTGTAAAAAAATAGGTCATGGCAGTAATGAAAGGGAGAGTGTGTACTTTATTACATTACAGTGTTTTTGTGTAATTCACTGTGTGTATTTATGATAATGCAAGGGAGAGAGAGAGTTTATGGATAACACTTTAATGCGCTCCTACAGTGATTTTCTGGAGTAAAACAGACTTCATCTTTCGTGTGAAGAGCAATAAACTTCCAAAAACTCATCAGTAAAGTTCATTCGGATGGGCTCCGCTACAACAGGCTTGTCCTTATAATGGATAAAAGCAAGATGACAAATAAGTTATAACCCTAGTTAAACAAAACTATACTTGTTCTACTCCATACAGCATATTTTATCTGGCTTATTCTCTTATTGTCCGACTCTGGGTCAAACTAAAAACAGCACTGAAGTTTCTGTTCTGTACGGTGGCGCATTGCTGCCACATACTTATTATTTTTTTCCACTCAATTATGTCATAATAACGAGATGTTATGCCGTTAATACAACATATTTTCTATGCCTAATAAGGACATGTAGTCCTGTACAAAATATGCCTTTATCCACCTAAAATGTATATACTCTTTCATGCCTTTATCATACTTCCATGTTCGAAAAGCAAAAGCAAATAGCAGACCCCAATACAGGACATTCTAACGCTTGCCATGAAAGACAGTCATGTTAAAAAATCAAATTCTGTACACACCTTATTAAAGTCTTTATTAAAGTCTACTTTAAAAGTCTTTATTAAAGTCTTTATTGCAAACTTATTAAAGTTGATAAGTGTCCATCCATCTTCTTCCGCTTATCCGGGGCCGGGTCGCGGGGGCAGCAGTCTAAGCAAAGATTCCCAGACTTCCCTCTCCCTTGACAACTCCCTCCAGCTCTTCCGGGGGGACACAGAGGAGTTCCCAGGCCAGCCGGGAGACATAGTCCCTCCAGCGTGTCCTAGGTCTTACCCGGGGTCTCCTCCCGGTGGGACGCGCCCGGAACACCTTCCCGGGAAGGCGTCCAGGAGGCATCCGGAACAGATGCCCAAGCCACCTCAGCTGACCCCTCTCGATGTGGAGGAGCAGCGGCTCTACTCTGAGCTCCTCCCAAGTGACCGAGCTTCTCACCCTATCTCTAAGGGATCGCCCAGCCACACTGCGGAGAAAGCTCATTTCGGCCGCCTGTATCCTGGATCTTGTCCTTTCGGTCATGACCCAAAGCTCATGACCATAGGTGAGAGTAGGAAGGTAGATTGACCGGTAAATCGAGAGCTTCGCCTTGCGGCTCAGCTCTTTCTTCACCACGACAGATTGGAACATCGACCGCATTACTGCAGAAGCTGCACCGATCCGTCTGTCAATCTCCCGTTCCATCCTTCCCTCACTCGCGAACAAGACCCCAAGATACTTGAACTCCTCCACTTGAGGCAGGAACTCTCACCACCTGAAGTGGGCAAGCCACCCTTTTCCGACTGAGAACCATGGCCTCGGATTTGGAGGTGCTGATTCTCATCCCAGCCGCTTCACACTCAGCTGCAAACCGTCCCAGTGCATGCTGAAGGTCCTGGTCTGAAGGCGCCAGCACGACAACATCATCCGCAAAGAGCAGAGACAAAATCGTGTGGTCCCCAAACCTGACACCCTCCGGCCCCTGGCTGCGCCTAGAAATACTGTCCATAAAAATTATGAACAGAACCGGCGACAAAGGGCAGCCCTGCCGGAATCCAACATGCACTGGGAACAAGTATTTTCCTCAAATAGAAAACCGTTATTATAAAGAAAACAGTTAACGTGGCTTTCTATTGGAGGATGGTGTTGCAGTTTCCACAACAAATCCTTTAAATCCTATTCAATGCAAAACATATAAAATAAACAAATTATTGTGGCATTAACCCCCTGAGGTTCATACATCAATCGATTCTGTTAAATGTGTATTATTTTTGTGTATACTCACAATAAAAACAAAGTGTTGTGCTTTTTGCCAAATAAAGAAAAATAAACACGAAGCGAGTTCTGCCTTCTCTCTGCCAGTGAAGTCCATTCTGAAACACGTCCGAAAATGAACAATAACTGAGCGAATACTCAGTCAAACAGGCATACAGACACACAGGCATGAAGCTTGAATTCTCTTCTTTTAAATGAAGTAATTTATATAAAAAACAAATATTCTCATCTTGAGAAATCTGTATTAAAAGAGAGCGATTCCAGTCGACCTAATTACAGCTAATTCAGATGTAATGTGACACGCCCACGGAGAGCGCGCGCTATTCAAACGCAAATGACTGAGACGATCCCATACAAACTGTGAACGCCCCCATATCAGCTCGAGATATATATATATATATATTGCTCTTGCATTCTTTCTTGTGTCTATAGGTGACACACCTGAATGAATGGCTCATTAAGTATGCGGGCCCCATTGTCTCCTGAGGTGTGAACCACTACATATGCATGATGCTGTTGAATGGTTGACGCCTCTTGCGCATATTGCTTTTACAAACAAAAAGTGTTTTACAATATTTAAATCAATGTATTGTGTTATGTGAATGATAAGGGCAGGATGATTTTCACATCATTTTGAAGAAAAAACTCTAGGCAATGACATCCATTAGTCAAAAGTCTTATTGTCACATATTTAGTATGTGTTTTGTGGTCTTATTTCAGAAACTTTAGTTTTTAGTTTTTTGAATAACCATGCATAAACATTATTCTCTCAAAAATACAATCATGTACATGCATGTTGCTCACATATTATGGTAGCCCTGTTTGTGCTAAATAGAGTGTAATTATACCTTTGCCCTTAATATGTTTATAAGCAACTGAAAAAAGCACAAATGTCAGGGCATGTCAGAACATCTCAAGGACCCCAAAAACCCCTCAGACCCCAGAGGGTTAATTAGCCTAAAGCCTAAATGCATCGCTTCGCTTCAGAAGACCTTTATTTACCCCCTGGAGCCGAATGGATAATTTTTTATTATGGATGGATGCACTTTTTTGGGCTTCAAAATCATAACATACATTCACTGCCATGACATTTCGCCAACTCTGACTGTATTCGTCTGAAAGAAGAAAGTCATATACACCTAGGAAGGCTTGATGGTGAGTAAATCATGGGTTAATTTTCATGTTTGGGTGAACCCTTTAAATTAAAGAGTCATTCAGCTAGTCTGTGTTCTGTCACAAGCCACTTGTGCTGTTTCTTGTGAGTAAATCTGCCATCACACTTTCTCAGTGTAATAAACTGTAATAAATTCAAACATGAATCTCGACTGTATTTGCGATTGTGGATGCTGAATAAATGCACTTCTATGTGACAATACAAAGACTTTGTGCTGGAGAAACTTAGTCACATAGGGCCTGTTTACATCTGGACATTTCATGCGTTTTTACTGATCGGATAGCGATCTGATTTGTGAAAACGGTTCCATTTACGCTTTCCCACATAAATGTGTCTCCGCAAAACAGATATAAATCCGATCTTCAATTCCTGCAGAGTTCACGTCAGTGAAAGAAACCGATATGAGCTTGATTTTTTTTTATCATCAGCTAATTTCAAGATCAAAGACCGCAAAAGGAGAGAGAGCGGATTCAGCACTGGTAAAATCATTTATTCTCACTACTTTTAATGAAGATGACTGTGTTTTGAGCGTCTGTGGCAGTTTGCGCATTGGCTTGCTGAGAGATAACATCCTCTGCGTCGATGCGTGTTGCGGTTATCATGTCATATAGCCAATAACACTCTCACATGTTTATTTTTTTACATTTTTGGAGGAGTATAATGTGGTTTCAACAACCAGATGCATTTCCACTTGTCCAGTGTCGTCTGGAATGTGTCTCAGACCACCTCCTGAAGTGGTTTGAGCGATCGGATTTAAATCCGTCTCGAAAGTGTTTCGGAGGGCATTTACACCTGTTTTTTTTTTTCATGATTGGATAGCTATCTGGTCAGAGAAAACGCTAATAGTGACCAGGTGTAAACATAATTTGATTATCAGTTTAACCATTATGCAACACGATGAAAATGCCACTTAGTTTTCAATGACTAAAACTAGACTAAAATGTCCAAATATTTACAATATTAAACTAAAACTTGACTAAACAAAAACTCGATGAGGCTGACTAAATATGATAAAAACTAAAATGTACATTTGACACAGGACTAAGGCTAAATTTAAAAATAGCTGAGAAAATGAACACTAGCTCCCACCATTCCGGAAAATCGTTAGTATTTGTATTATTTATACTGGCCCATGTCAAAAAAAACATGTCTGTGTTGTAAGCCTCGGTATTCTAATGTTTACATTTTTGTTTGGGTCCCTCTTTTATTTTAAGCCAGTGGGATTTCTTTATCTTTTTTAAATTAGTTTTATCATCTACAAAAAAAAAAATGTTGTTCACATCTCTAGCTGTAGGTATAAGTAATCGCTTTAAAGAACCTTGACTTGGCAAGATCTTGTTAAAACCAGCAGCTGCAATATAGGGAATTCTGGACATCACTTATGTGTTTTTTATATAACTGAGCCAGAGACAAACCAAGCAAGTTGACTCCATACATGAGACAAATTTCACTGTGTAGATATGTTGTGAAAGGAGGTGGTTATTAGTGTTCATCAGCTATTAGCCTGATGATGCCCAAGGTCAGTGCCTGCAGATCTCTTACCCTGGAGAACGAACAGTAAATGTTCTCTCTGCACCACCATCACAAAGCAAATGTTTGACAGCTTGTTTTGATGGCATTCAAGATTTGCTTTACTGGATTTAATTTGCATTTTTGTATGGAAAAACAATACTCTGGGTCTGTAAAACAGAGAACATGAGAGAAAGTCAGATGATGACAGGTTTTAAAGGTATATCTGAATGCCTTGAAACAGGGTCTTACTAAGCATGGCACGGGGCCACATCTGTTGCACCGTCCTAAGGACGGCCCTCCCTGGAAAATAAATAGTTATTTTTGAAGGATTGTAGTAGAATTAACTAAAATTAATTGTATTTGTAAGTTGTACATATGAGAGCCTAATCTGGGACCACTACTTTAACCGAACTGCTGAGCACATGAAAAAAAGTTCCATGCCAGTTTTACCTGCCCACAGTTTCTTTCTTAGAAATATTACGAGGTTTATTTGATTGGTTAAATGCAGCTGATTTGTTTGTTCTGACTGTAAAGGTGTGCTGTGATTGGTCACACCCTCACACTCTTTTGTCATTGGCTGTATGTCACTTTAAGTAAAAGAGAGTCAGTGTCATCATGCACAATTCTGTCCTCTACCTCAACTGATCATTGACAAATCACGAAACCTCTTCACTGGATGAAGATGAAGACGACACTCACTGTGCTCCTAATCCTGGTGCTCTACGGACTCTCCTCCGGGCTCATTAAACAACATGTCTTTGTGAATGAGGATAAGAACTGGCATTCTGCGAAACAGCACTGCAAAACTCTCTTTCATGACCTGTCCACCTTCACCAATGAGAGCGAGGAGCAGCAATTTTTGGAAGATGCAGTTGGTCAAACTTCTGATGCCTGGGTTGGTCTCCACAATTTTTTTGGATACTGGAAGTGGGTTGGACATGAATATCCAACACAAATAAGCTGGGATAGTTTGAATCAGCTCGGTAATAATGAAAACTGTGCTTTTTTACACAACAGTAGTAAGAAGCTGCATGATGAAAACTGCAATGCTGAACTCAAATTCTTCTGTGAGGACATATCAGAGATTGTCTGGTGCGGAGGAAGAGAGCTGGGAAGGAGCTCTGGAATACTGCAGAAAACATTATAATGATCTGGCGAGTCTGAGCTCAATGAAAAGGATGAATTCTGCTTTAGGACAAATCACACAGGCTGAAACTGGAAATGTGTGGACTGGTTTGCGCTTTCTAGCAGGAGAGTGGTTCTGGGTCAATGGATATGATCTTGACTTTACGGCCTGGTCTCAGATGGGACCGCCCCAGTGTCCTGCCAGAAACCTTCGTTGTGGAGCCCTGGACAAGCAAACAAGGGTCTGGACACACAGAGACTGTGAGGAGAAGCTCAACTTCTTTTGTCAGTAGATGGTACGTCACTTATATTTTAGGATCACAGATTACAACTATAATAGATATGGTACCATTAAGATATTTGGGCCATTTTTGTACAGCAGCCTCACATTTGTTATCGCAACCTGTTTAACAACTATTGCGCTATTGCTAACTATTTATTGCTATCTTGTGTGTAAACCATCTTTTTTTCCCTTTTTTAATATGACAAACTGGATCATAGCAGAAGGGATTGGTTCAACAACAATTTCTTCTCCTCATTCAAAGCATTCAGCAATCACTCGACAGCTCCACTCCGTTTTACATTTCCTGCTCCACACTTACTGGAAAGAAGAAAGTGACCCGCTCCGGGTTCACTGCATAAAGCAGTGCGTGCCACTATAAAGTTCCTAGCCTAAAACTAAACCTAAAATTGTTTCGATGAAAGTACTAGTTTTTGTTTCATTTAGGTGTCTTTTATGCATATCTTATAAGTACAAAAATGGTTCATGTTATTTTGTTTTATAACTTTACTGTATAATATATAACAAAATAAATAAAACATTAGTAGTAGTTGTGTTTAGAGGAGCTGTAGAGAGTCACAGATTTTACTTCTTTACTTTTTTCTTTAGTTATTTGAAAATGTTAAACTGATCATTTAAATTCCATTCAGCAAACTGTAGTTTCCTGAAGCAGGAATTATTAAATCACAAAGGTTTTTAATAACAATAGTTTATTTAATTATTAATTTTATATATGTAACATTATAATCTCACTTTTAAATGTTTTTAGGGCATATCTATTCACTGTATACTATGCATTTCAGGTTGTAATGTAATGTAATGTAAGTCAATGGCCATTTCTAGAGTCAGTTTTAAGGTGTGTCTTATATCGGTCACAGGCTAGTTGCAGGAGAGATGATACTGGATCTTAGTGCAGCAGTCTTTATTGAAAACAAAAATAAAAAATAAAAACAAAAACAAGAACATAGAGTACATGTGACAATCTGATGCTAAATGCCTCAGTTGACCAATCAGAATATTTAAGAAGCAAGTAACCTTAGAGACTTAAGTTAACGAATGAATTTCCTAGACAGTTTTCTGATCACCATCAGAATAGAAGAATCCATATAGTCAATGTATATTGGTAGATGTTCTGACATGAGGATGATAAAATTATTTTGATTTGAGTAAACTACTGTATCCCTTTAAGTGTGTTACTTCATTGAATATGTAATGTTGGAATTATATTGAATAAGTCCTATTTATTTTGCATTTAATTAAAGCACAATCCTAAAGCACAATCAACAGTCCATGAAAGGGGTAGCCTGACTACGTCAGACTTCGTACTTCCGCTCAATTTCATTTCGCTTCTGTACTCAGTCTGAGACCACGTCATAGCTTTCCGTTTTCCTCCGGCCTGAAAACAGCCGGCCAATCAACGAACAGAGGGCGGGCTGAGAGCCGTGACGTAGACGCTGATTGTACCGTGGATGCGTAGATTTACTTCACATAATCTGCAAAAGTCGTTCACAGCCATGTTCACTCCGGTATTTCGCTCGATGGTTTTGTTTTCGCATCATATGTGTTTACAGTGGAAGTTAGATGCGGCTGAGCATGCGCATAACACACGCCATAACCAACGTTATGTGATTGGCTTACGGGTAACCAATGATTTTAAGCTTCAGACTAGCGCCCCCAGGCGGTAAAGAAAACGTTTTTCTATTACGGAACTCCAGACTCTCTCTACAAGCAAAGCGAGTAGCAGAGTCTGGTATTACCAGGCTATGAAAGGGGTTGCCTGGATCACAAAATGGTTTTGTGTATACCATTTCATGACTCAGCATGTCATTTCGTTGAATAAATAGGCTATTTTGATCAACAAAACCATGCATTTTTGTCGTCTGTGGAGGACATTTTGTTTTTAATATTACTCAGAGACTCCACAAATCATTGCAATAAATATAAGGCAGGGCTCTCAAGTTTTGAAGACAGACAAAAGTGACCTATAACATTGACTATGCAATACACTTCAATTTATTTAGTACTAATAAAATGATTAAGCCTATTTGGAGAGAGAGATGTTTATAATGTGACAATATGTCAGTCATCGTGTGATAACGAAAATATGACTAATTAGACGGCTATTAAACGACTACATATATACGTCTAATAGACAGTGCATATGGGTCTAGGCTAAAACAAGGCTGAATTTGGGCTGTCAGTGAAAATCTAATAGACGTCTAACCATAGCCCAAGAATAGACTAGTCATCAATCTATTAAACGACTACATATACATGTAATAGACAACAAAATTATGGCTAAAGAATTCCTTTCACTCAAATATAACAGGTTCTCATAAATGACGATCCATCCAAACAAATGAAATATAAAGGTTTTATTTGGAAAAAGAACATTAACAACTTACAAAAAGATGAAAACATAAAAATTACCAAATCAAATATTAAAAATACAATATAAATGATAAAAAAAATATGGAACATCAACAACTTAAGATAATAAAATATAAAACTCTGTTGCTGCTGGGAAGTTGGTCGTCACAGCATCTGCCAAATAAGAAAAAAATTATTTCCACAAGAAAAGCATTGTTGACAGTTTAACCTCAAGTGTGCATGGACTAATACATTCACCTGTACTGTGTGTGTGTGTGTGTGTGTGTGTGTGTGTGTGTGTGTGTTCTGTTTAGGTTTTAATGCACATCTGAGCTATTTGCATTATTGATATACTGCCGGATACTTTTTATAATTGCTAATTTATATAGCCAATCATTTGTTTTTTTATGCTGTATTATAAAATTAATTTGAAAGTTTCAAACTTGAATGAATGAAGGCGTTTTGAATGAAACTTAATCTTATTGTGCTTGTACGATGACAAATATTATTCTACTCTATTATGCTCTCACTGTATGTAACAAGCCATTGTTCAGACAAATTCAATATTATAGTTCAAATCAATAATGGACTTTGTCAAAGATGAGAGCTTTAGTGAGGAAATGCTATTTTCATATCATAATGATCTAAAGAAAAGAGTAAAATATATTTGTGGCTTTCATAACACTTTATAATAGTTTGCACATGTTTCATGTTTACACCTTTGGATTTAGATAATTCGAGTTTTTATGGGCATATGGAAACATGGGGTTACAGTACACGTGCATGGATCATGATACACTGTTACCCACTAAAATGTCACGATTCCAACAACACATGATAACAAATAATTTAGCTAAAAAATGAGCACATGTCAAAACGAAAACACAGATACTTACAAGACAAAAGTAGGAATGCCTTTTACCTGTTCTCTTTGACCGACAGCTGAATGCAATGCTCTGGCTCGTTTCAAATGTTTCAAATGGTGGAAATGTTTATCGAGAACGGTGATCTCTACTAACTATCAAGTCTCGCGTTGTCAGTAGTCATGTCTCAGTAGGGCTGTTCCATCTAGCGGTTAGAAATGTAATTGCATTTTATTTTATTTAAAATGAAAGACAGTCAAACAATATCATAGATTTTTTTTATAAATGTGTGACAGCAAACATGAAGCTGCTTGGGCGAAAAACATGTAAACAATTTTAAGACTATTTTGGCTATACTTCGCTGGTCTAAATCAGGGCTAGACAAGCCGTTAAACGTAGACCACTGATTGCTTCGATTTCGCCGGGTGGGCTAAAAGCAGAATGCACATAGACCGTCCAATTCAGAGCTGAATCGTGACTAGATCAACCATGTCATGAAATGACACTGGCACCTTGTAGATATTATTACCAATGCGAACATGATGGGATATCAACCATCTCATGTGTTGCCTGCCCAACAATTAATTAAAACTACAATTAATCAGTTTCGACTATAAGTGGGCTACAAATAGCCGGGCTGACTATACGAGCTAGATCCTGTCTACGCACAGCCTACACATAGAACATGTCAAAGAAATGAAACCAAACACCTTGTAATCACAGTTGACTTTGCTTACATGATGGAATATCATACATTTTGCAAGTTATTTTGGGGGAAAATTACATGTAACCAGATTCAATGTTATTTGGCTAGAAGTGGGTTACACATAGCCGGACTATATCGGGTCTATATTTAACCGAGACGGTGAAATGACGGCTATTGCTTGCTGGGCTTGTTCTGAGCAGGTGTTGTCAGTGAACAGGCTGTAAAACTGCTGGCTTACAGACACTCATGAAAAACTGATGCTAATTATCTGGGAGTCACTGTGTGTGTCAAACAAGTTGTGAATCTGTTGTAAGTAACATTAAAACAGGAGATCATGACTTACTCTGTGCTCAAAGTGATGCTCAGAGCTCCAGTGGTTTCCTCTGTGGGTGAAAGAAACTTTCGGGCAGAATCACGTGAACAATTCCAGGATATGTTTCGGGCAGACTCCCGTGAACAATTCCAGGGTATGTTTTTTTTTTTTTTCATTGGTTGTTGCGTAAAATCGTTCCCAGATACAATAGTGCTATTTTCTGATTGGCTATTGTGTAGCCCTTTCTTTTTTTTGATTGGCTTAAGTGGCAGGCTCGACTAAGAACTCCAGGGGAGACGCGCTTGATTCCTGCTGGTTCCATAGTGAGAGCCATAGATATCATATAATAAAGGCTAGATGTCTCGTCTGCGCTGCTGGCCAATGGAGGTCGACGTCCGCACACGGCGGCCATCTTGCCACAGGGAGCTCGCTCACTCGTAACATTGTGTTTTAATGGTGCATGTACTTTTTAAATAACCATAACTTGCTACATTTTCTACCGATTTTCAAATGGTTTGGTTTGTTATAAACGTCAGAGAGGTAGCTATGACACTTCATACATATGAATAATTATAACATAAATGTTCAAGCATTTGGAATTATAGCCACGTTAATAACGTTTGTAAGAAACCAAACCGTTTGTAAATCCGTCAAGATTTCAGCGAGATAAGAGAATTTGTGTTCGTGCAGATCACTCACCTTACTTCAGATACCACAGAGCTCGCCAGAAAGCTTCCCTGTGACAAGATGGCCACCGGTGACTCCGCCTTAAGACATCTAGCCTTATATGGATATCTATGGTGAGAGCGGTGCGGCCAGAGACATTTTGGGCGCTGCGGCATATTAAATATATTATAAATAGTTTTTCTGCGTGAGAAATAAAATGTGTGGTGGGAGTGCGTGACAAAAGACCGAAATGAATGAGTGACTGTCACGCTCAATGCGTGGCACTTGAGAGCCCTGAAAAAGGTATCTTAAAGCTGACACGCAGCCACATGGCTTTTATAGAGATTTTTTTTCAGGTTTGGCCACAGCAATGTCACTTTTTTCATTTTCTTTAAATGTATCAAATGTCACAATTCAGCACATTTCACGAAAAGACAAACATTTGGTGTATTATTTTGAATTTATTTTTAATATTTGATTGATTCTTGAGTTTTAAAAGCAGAATTTCCTTTAACAAGAAAGACCCTGATTTCTTCATTGTTTCTGCCTATTGAGTGATAGATGAATAGAGTAAAACATAATAACCACATTTATAAAGTTTTCTGTTCCGGGTGCTGACAAAAACACTTTTATACTTGAATACTTATTGAATGCAGGCACTGATAATTCATATTTTTACGAGAGTGTTAAAATATGAAACTAAATGAAACATTTATTTACATCTTTATTGTATATAAATTCCTTTATTTATATACGTCCTGATGTCCTCCTAAAAAACATATATATATATATATATATATA